>JACEGR010012267.1:0-12096 GCA_014170235.1 Listronotus bonariensis | reverse complement strand
TGGGAATCCTTTAAATAATAAAATTGGTATTTACAAGAGCCAGCTGTTAATATAATATATATAACATACCATATTTTTTTACTGTGTTCTATTTTGCTTGTTTGTTAGTTGATACCTCTCTAGTTAAGTTTATTTTTTTCAGAATGACAGAATAATTTACTCAATCAGCTTCTGATACTCCATATTGAGCCAAGTTTGCAGAACTGCCAGGCTTGTTGTGGTGGTGCTATTTTTATTTAAGGACACAACCTTATTTGATAACATATTGGGGTGGTTAACAAAATAGGGACTGTGTAGATGTTTTAATTCTTATTTTTTTCTTTCCCAACTCTAGTTTATATCTGCTCTGTAATGTAAAATAATTACATAAAAATGCTTCTATTTCAACTACACTTTTTTCGACAGTAATACTACCTTCACATTGAAATAGGTAAAGTCAGCTACTTCAGTTTGAGTCCGACATTTTACTTAATCTCAACTCTATAATGCCATGTTGTTTAATGCTTAAACAGGTGTCCAAATAAACTACTCTGACATACCTATTCAGTAGAGCCCACAATGGAAAGGGGGCACAGAGTCATCTCAGTTTATTTGAGATACTGAACATCTGGACATGACAATTGTTTAAAAATACAAACATTACTTTATTTCATTTCTACTATAGACCACTGATTTTAAAGAAAATATATATTTACTCCTGAATACATACAAAGTCAAAATTTGTTACAGCTCCATTTAAAAATTATGCTTGAGACACTACAGAACTATCACTACAAGAGCGTAGCCCGGGTCAAACATTTTCTAATTGCTTCATTTTCGTATCTGTATCAGAAAGTGTTATTTCCGGGTTGGGGACACCCGTGTTAATGAATCGGGCCTTATTTCAATACTCATACAAGGTTGTATAATCCGACATTTAGTCAGCAGATATCTGATTTACACCCTAAAGAATGTAGTACAATGTAATGAAACATCAAGACAAAGTACCACAGAGACGAGCGGAAGGCGGTCAACAGCAACTAAATTTCGATAACAAATAAATGTTAAAACCGTTTAAACACTTGGTGGAGCGGGAAAGCCACCAGACAAAGTCTGTCTTACCTCGTCAACACGCTTACTCAACTATTTCACACACCAAACCAGGTCACTGGCAAATGTCTTCCTCAATCGATCAGGTGCATTCAGAATGAAACCCTCGGGTCGGTCACTGCATCGCGATATCCCCATGATCTATCGGACATACATTGGGACGATAGTAGGGATCTTGCCGTTTTGCAAATACAACAGTCGATGACTCGTGACAGGAACATAACGTATGTTTCAGACAGACACTAGATATTCGTTGTTTTTAATATCGGGTGTGTAATAAGCAAGCACCCTTTACTTACACATACCGCCATCTCGTCATCTGTGTGGCCGGGCGTCGAAAGTGGAGTCTACGTGCAAAGTTGTTGGCTCTCTCTCCCAGTACATTTCCAGAAAAATAGAAGATACGTCTTTCAACAGGAACAACTATAAAACATTGTGCTAGTTAATTGGTGAATTTGGAATTTTGTAACAGTAAAAACGTCAAATACCACGGCAATACTCATAAAACAAGAGTCAATGTTAGGAAGTACTAAACTGCAAATTTGGTGGTTCTTGTAATTAAAATTTAATTAAATTAATTACCTCTAAGATTTGTGCTTTTATTCTTTAATGAAACCAGTGCTTGTCAGTATTGTCTTTCGTAGATTTTTAATTCTCTTTCTTGTAATGTACAGGTGAGGCCAATAATTAACCCTCTTAAAATTTGCTATTATTGGGATTTCTATATTCCGTCTGAGCCACGCACCATCTGGAAGGGGCAGCCGGTAAGCTTCTGGGGTGCGTTTGGGTTGAAGCTACCACGGGCTTTCGTCGCAGTTAAACTTTCAAAAACAACTTGTTTCTAAAACTGGCTCTTGAATGTACCGCAAATAATTAGGCATTCTGTTGCCGTTATTATATTATTGATAATAAAATATAACACCCATTGCGTTAAAAATCGTCATCAGCTTATAGATTTCAGAAGAAGCGGATGCTTATGAAATCAAAGCAAAATCACTTAAAAATATCAGAATACAAAAATATGGAACTGGGTGTACAGGCGTACATTTCCGTCAATTTATTGTAGCTAAATACTGGTTCACAAATGTTATTAAGGGCTTACTTATCTATTTTAAATGAAATACGTCAGTTCTCCTTTATTGTATTGATGTGGGTATTTAGATATTATTGCTTTCTTGTTAAACACACGTAGATTTCTTTTGAAGTTACAAAATAATTAGGAATATGCCCTTTTCTTTGCAGGCGAACGCTAGACTACCGGGTCTTGTTAACAGCTCACGGCGAGCCCCAGCAGTTTTTCGTGTTCTTTTTCGGCAGTTACCTGAAACTGTAGTTCACCCAGTTTCATCGGTGGTGCGACCACTGTTTTCGGGACGTCAAGCGATCTGCCAACACCACCGTAGAATGATTCGTAAGATTACCAGGTCGATGAATAACGCTATCGACAAATGTCATTTGCCACCGCTGAAACTGTTCATCCGTCGTATGCTCGATTTGGCCCAGTGCTATTTTCAAACTTGAAATAAATAGTAATACATGTTGCATCAGTGGAAAACATACAGAGACGGTTGCAAGCCGAACTGCAACGAGACTGGCGTGGTGGGCACTGTTACCTTCAGGTGCCCGGCATTTTTTCGGGGGCTGGGTACTTACGCGTGTTCTCGTAGGCTTGTGTCATGTTATTTCCATTTGACTTTTGCCAATATTCACAAAACGGTTTTACAACTACTGATCATACAGCTAAACAAGCAATATTGAAAATTTCGCAGGTGACTTGTTGGCGATTTAGTTGCCAAAACGCTCAGTTCTTCAACACGTTTACCAGATACTGAATTTCTTATTAGACCCTGACGTGGGAGTGTTGTTCCGTCTGATTGTTATTTTGTCAAAGCCCGAAAAATAAATTGAAGGGACTTATTTGCTCCTTAGCCGGGTGCGAATTTAGAAGTAAACAGCTGGCATTACTAAAGCGTATTTTTCTTATGTCAATAGTCAAGGCTCTCTAGTGTATTGGAATTACTTTAGATTGTCCACAAACATTAAAGACAAAAGGTAATGCCCAGATTGAAGATCTGTTGACGTGTGTGGAGATGTAACAGAGCAGACACCATGCCATCTGACAGCAAAGCTTGGGAGTACCATACTGGTCAAATACTGGAGCAAAACAAATGTGCCGATGTATAAGAGTACGGAGTCATAAATGTCCTGAGGGGGAGCCAGCAAGCTGGCGTAGGAGCGCATCGGAGCCCAGTTCCAGGTAGAGCAAAATCATTCAGAGATGGACGTCCGGACTTCGCCGCCTGCCCATTAATAAAGCAGTCCGTCGGCGACAAATGCGCCTCGGCTGGCTGCTCACTGGGGTGTTGCATGAGACCTTGCCTGCCGATGAATGAATACGTCCACAGGTAAGCAGCATCACGAAAATGACATAACGAGATTTGGATTTGCTTTTATCCACTGATACTTAGTTCTTGACCAGCAAAGACAGAATTCGGGTTTGTTAGAAAATGTATATTTTTTAGTTATAAAAATAATAATAATTAATATAAGATAAAGCTCCAGCAATATTGTCATACTCCAATCCAGATGTTGTACCTACTTTATAAAATACATATTCACACACAATAACGCCGTTAGAAAAGGAACCATTTTGCAATGTGTGCAAAAATGTGAGAATGGCGCCGTTGGCTTACAATTCAACAAACAATAGCGTAGTGAGTGAAGCTTGTTATGTCGTCAAATATACTTTTTATTTAGATGCAAAAATATTTCCAATAGCGATTTATCTATTCGAACCACTTGTCGAGATTTCATAGATGATTTAAAATAATTCTTGTTATCAATTGGTGGATATTCACAAAAATATTAAAAGAGCCCAGGTAAGAAATAAACCTCATCCATATGTACTTAGCTTTTAGAAAAATTTTTTAACACTCTTTGGGAAGTACCTGCAAAGCACTCTGGGGGCAGCCGTTTTCGAGATATTTAATTTTAATAATACATTATGTATAGCCCGGTCCAAATTAACTTTTACAGAGTATACCTTTTTTGATTAAAGAGTGTTAAGAATTTTTTTCTAAAAGCTAAGTACATATGGATGGAGTTTTATTTCTTACCCCACAAATCCTCTTTACCCCTAGCCAATTTTTGTGATAATACACCAATTATTAACAAAATTATTTTTAAAAATCCCAAACTTGTCACCCCATATGTTCGAAATCATCCATTTTTCGACTAAGGTAAGTTCGAATAGATCATCATATTTTGACTTTATGAATTTGTGGAAATATTTTTTTGCATCCTATATGTGTCAGCATCGCAAAAAGAGATGCCAATTTGGCAACAGCAAACTGTATACTGCGCTGAATTTGTTTGTTAGTTAGCAAAGCCAACAGGTGCCATTCTATCTATTGGTTATTTATTTTTTTTTTTACTTTACATTTACTTAAAATGGACTGCAGCGCCGGGCAGTGGAATAGCAGCTGCCCTTTTCTAGTTGTGTGTGGTAATATTGTTTATAAGAAGTAGGTACAACATTTTTATCTGTCTAGATTTAAGTACTTGGTAATATTTATGACTTTATAAATTTATATTAATTATTATTATTTTATTTTATAACTAAAAAAATATACATTTTCTAAGTACCCCCAAAAACCAAATTCTGTCTTTGCCCTTGTACAGCGCACAGTTCGAGAAATTCGAAGTAATAGTAGTGGATAAAAAGCAAATCAAAAATCCTCTGCCGTATGTTCCTATGCGATGCGCTTCTAATGGACGCGCCCTGATTTATTTACAAGCCGGGCAAAAATTAGGTCTCGATGCAACACACCTAGTGAGCGCTAGCCGAGCCAGGCGCATTTCTTGAAACAAAAAAATACTGTATCGACCCGTCGCGCCTCTCGTGGACGCAGTTTAACTTATTAATAAGGCAGGCAACTCGCCAGAGAACCGGACGTCCATCTCTAGTGGACGCCTACCTTAAAGATTTACATACAAATCCATTTAAGCACTCCTAAAAATTATTGGCCCCCTTCTTGGCATCCCCATATAAGGATTTATTTATGGCTCATTGCTATTTTAAAGATCTATCAACTTTAATGGGTATTTTTATGGCTTTTGCTCCGAGTAACTGACCAGTATAATTTTTCGCTTGCTGCTGTCAAAAAATAAACATGGAGTGTCACACTTATGCATACATATACATCTAACTTAAGAATCTTCAAAATCTCTGACTCCAGTGGTTAAAAACTACCTTTTACGTCTTTGTGGTTTTGTGGACTGTCCAAAGTTAATAAAAATAATTCCAATAATAGGTTTACTAAGAGAAATTGCTTATTTGGTGACACTAAAATACGCTTTTAAGAAACTATAAAAGCAATGCCAGCACACTGATTTCTCCTATAAATTCGCACAACTAAAAGGCAATAAATTCACCGAATCCCATAAAACTTTCAATTTATTTTCGGGCTTTGTTAAAACAAAATAAACAATCAGACATGCGACGGAACAACGCTCCGCACCGGCAATAGACGGCGTGACATCGGGGTCCGCAGTAATAAAGAAATTCGAGCACAAAGTCGCAATTGCAACGACGTGGTCGGAAAATTTGAGCGTTTTCTCGCAGCGGAAAAACTAAATCGCTATTTTCTGAAGTCCTTAGGGAAACCGCCTGCAGAAATTTTCCAATATTGGCTTGTTTAGTTGTTTGAGAATATGCTGTGTGGTTCAGTAGTTCAATAAAACCATTTTTACGCAGCAGGCAATTGGCAAAAAGTCAAATCAAATGTATGAAGCAAAATACGAGGGCATTCCGATAAGTACTTAGCCTACAAAAAATACCGAAAACTTTGGAAAAGTGGCAATTTATTTTTCCACATAGTCTCGTTTTAGTTCGAGACACTTGACACAGATATGCTTTAACTTTTTTAACCCGTCTGAAAATATGTTTTCCCTTGGTCTGCAACGTAGGCCTACGCGACGGCAATGAGTTACTTTTTCAAGTTTGAAAAATAAGTTACACTGGGCCAAATCAGGAGAATACGGTGGATGGGGCAGAAGTTTCTAGCCCAATTTGAATAATTTGGCCGTGGCGACGGCAGCGGTGTTAGCCGATGCGTTATCATGGTGAAAGAGTACTTTTTCTTCGCCAAATGGAGCCAATTCGACGTCAAATCGACCCAATAATTCGGAGTAGTAGACCCCTGTGATCGTTTTGATGTTCTGCAGGTAGTTGATGTAGATCACACCTTGTGAATCCCAGAAAACAGTGGTCATTACCTTTTCCGCCGATTAGATAGGTCATTATAGACCTAGGAACAATGGGCTGATAGAAGAAAACTCATTCAGGTTGTGCTGCCAGAAAAAAGAAGAAACCGCAGAAACTTATGGGGCTATTGTGAAGCCGTGTGTCCTCGCCGGTTTTCAAGGCTGGGTGAAAATAAACCCAAAGCGCAAGATTAACAAAGGAGCCAGTCTGCTGAGTCTGATTAAAAAGCGTTCACTAATATACAGGGTAAGAAAATCTTAGGGCATATTCCTGAGCCAATTTTGTAAAAAAGTTTAAAAGAACATAGGTCCGGAAATGCTTTGTTTCTAAGATACATTGTGTTTAACTTAAAAAAGAAAATCGGGTTTTTAATAATATCCTAAATATGCCTTATCCAATTTTAATAAAATTTGGCTGTGGTTTGTTAAAATATGAAGTAAATTAAGCCCTTAACTAATTTTAATTTGTGAGACCAGTGGTGGCGTGGGACGCTTCTTTCCTAATATAATTGACAAAAAAATGTACGCCACTAACTTTTTTGTTAGTTTTATATTTTTTGTATTCTGATATTTTTAAGTAGTTTGCTTGGTTTTTCATAAAAAACATCCGCTGAACTGCAAAATCCTGGACCATATAAACAATATTGAGCAATTTTTTCTTTTAACAATAAGGTGTTATAACTTTTTATTATCAATAATATAATAACAACAACAAATTAAATGCCTAATTAAACAACGTTTATATCTAGTCTAACAATTTTAATTCAAAAAATTGGTTTTAGAAATTTTCAGTTGTTTTTTGAAAGTTTAACACTCTATATATTGAGAACGAAAGGCCCATGTTTAATATCCGCCCTTAAATTTTCTTACCGCAATTAGGAAACACCCCGTATACCGGATGGTGCGTGGCCGAGCGGAATATAGGAAATCCCATGTAAATTTTAAGAGGGTTAATTATTGGCCTCACCTGTACATTTTACAGAAAAAAATTAAAAATACCTTTTGAAGAGACCAATACGGCAAACTTTGGTGCCACATTTCAAAAATTTTAATAAGCAAATCTTAAATTATTTAATTAATTTAATTAAATTTTAATTGCAAAATTACCAAATTTGCAATTTGCAGGTAAAACCAAACAGGCACCTGTAAAATAAATGTTGTCACTGACATGAGAAAAAGTATTACTAAATCAATGACATATTACAAATTTGGCCAATTTTGCTGTTACAATTAATTTAAAAATTCAAAATTCACCAATTAAGTTTTTTGAAACTTAGCACAATGTTTTGTAAGATTGGTCTCTTCAAAAACGTATCTTATATTTTTCTGGAAAATGTACAGGAGAGCCAATAATTAACCCTCCCAAAATTCACATGGGGTTTCCTATGTTCCTATGTTCCGCTCGGCAATTCACCACCCGGTACCTAGATGGCAAAATAATAAAGTATGGTGTAAAAATAAAAGTGCCTTATTACTGCAGCACTTGTTTGATATTAAAACAACAAATATCACTTCTAATTAAGTCCTGTCACAACTCAACCACAAACAGCATTTATGTTTCCTCTTGTCCACAGGGTGACAATCGCCATCGATAATGTAATAAAGTGTTGTATTGTCATTCTAAAACAACCTGCTGTTAATACAGATCCCCTCTTTATCTTCCCCTCTGCGTCCCCCGTGAAAGATATGTCCGAT
This sequence comes from Listronotus bonariensis, assembly GCA_014170235.1. Taxonomy (NCBI): domain Eukaryota; kingdom Metazoa; phylum Arthropoda; class Insecta; order Coleoptera; family Curculionidae; genus Listronotus; species Listronotus bonariensis. The sequence goes on along the minus strand of JACEGR010012267.1, from coordinate 4,047 downwards.
AGATCGTTAATTATTCCGGAATATAAAGGGATATCGCGATGCGAAATTGAATTATATTCCCGAAGGTTTCGATTAATCTGAATGCACCTGTTCTGGATTGGGGAACAGACCGGGTTTAATTAGTGACCTGGATATTTTGGTGTGTAAATAGATTGAGTAAAAAAGCGTGTTGGTGAAAGGTAAGACAAGATAAAATATATTCGAGCCTTGAAAAAAACTGTCTGCAGGTTATGGTTAAACTTTTTCCAGCTTTCCTTAAAAAAGTGTTTTTTAAACGGTTTTAATTGACCTGTTTATTTATTTATTTGTTATTTATGTCAAATTTAGAAATTTAAATTTGATCCCCTTCCTGACGACCGCCTTCCTGACACCCAATCGATCTGTAATTTGGTACACTTTTAATCTTGATGACAATACAATATACTACATTCTTTAGGATTGTAAATCCAAGATATCTGCTGATACAAAATGTCGGATTACATATTACTTTACTACAACCTTAATATGAGTATTAAATAAAGGGCTTGATTCGTATACAGGGTGTCCCAACTCTATTTATACACCAAATAACTTCGCCTCTGTGCAAGATACAAAAATAAACTTGAATTAGAAAATGTTTATTCGGATACACTCTTATTAGTGATAGTTCTAGTTATTATACAAGGTGTCTCAAAAGCATGATTTTTATTGGCCAGTAGATTTTTTTAAATGGAACACCCTATATATTTTAACAAATTTTGACTTTGTATGATATTCTAGATTAAAAATATATAACACACTACGTCAATTGGTGCTGTTTGTTGAGATATCAGCAGTATGTTGATATAGTCATTAATAATTAAAAGTAAAAAAATAAAGTAATGTTTTGGTTTTAATTATTTTTAAATAATTCTGTCATGGTCAGAGTGACAAATAATATAATAACAAGTTATTTATTACCTTCCATTGTAAGAACTACTAATAGGTATGTCAGAAATTTAGTTTATTTTGGACACCTGTTTACTGAATCGCATTAAAAAACAACATAACGTCATTTATGGCGGATTTTTAAGTTAAGTTAGTAAGTATGTGTCTAAAATAAACTAAATAGCTGACTTACCTATTTCAATGTAAGGTAACTAATACTGTCAAGAAAAAAGTGTATTCAAATAAACATTTTTTATCTTAACTTTATTTTTGTATTTTGTACAAGGGCAAGGTCATTTGCTGTATAAATAGAGTTGGGAAGAAAAAAATAAAATTCGCCATCGCCGCCACAAAATGGCAGATTACATATTTTTATTTCACAACTACCCCAATATGGTTATCAAATAAAAGGACCTAATTGGTAAAATCTCACTTAAATAAAAAATAAAATTCAAGATTGCCGCCACAGCAAAATGGCGGATTATATATTTTCCTAAACTACATCAATATGGTTATCTAATGAAAGGGCTTGATTAGTAGAATATTCTACATCATTCTGAAAAAATAAACTTAATAGATTGAGAGGTATCAACTAACAACAAAACTAAAAACTTAAAAATAAATTTTATTAAAAAATATGGTATGTTATATGCCTTGTATATTCTTAGCTGGTAAAATTGTATTTCATTTGGGTTAAAATATAATTTTTATTTATTTTTTTAGTGATTTTGCTTTAAGTATCCAATACTTCATCTAAGTAAAGTTCCCCAGGTGACGTATTTGGTCTAGAAAAAATACGTTTCCAAATTACTTTAGGTATTTTACAGGCAGCTTTTTATTCTCAATTTTTTTACACCAGATGAGGTCACTTAATATTAGAGGACCCTCGTATATCTTTTTTATGTATTTAAAGGGCCTAACCTTTTGGTCATTAGTCCCAATATGGCCCTATAAATCCGAAAGAAAGGCGAAAAACGCCAATTAGCTGATGGAACGGCCATTTTTTCTTTGGCGCAAGCTGCTTTTTGACTTTAATGGATCGAGGAAAAACTGAAAAAAGTTATAATAGCTTAGTTTTTTTCGCAATATACAGTAATATGATTCTTTTTTATATTTGGTAAGGATTTTTATTAAAGAAAAGCTAGTTTTAATAGTACTTTATAAATTAACTATGCAATTTAGGCAAAAGTTTTAAAACAACGCCAACGTGTTAATTATTATCTTCTTTTACGGGTTTTGGTTGTTATAAAAGGCGGTATAGAAGTTTAAATAATTTTATTGATCTATAAATTTTTCGCTTCCTATACATAGATCTTATTTAGTGACTTAATAAATTTATGTCAAAAATGTTTTTTTTTTTTAAGTTTACTAATTTGCTATATTTTTAAGTTGACATTTTTTAAACTAAATCTCATTTTAGAAAATTCTGATTAACAAAATAATAAACTTCCTCCATTTCTCAAATCCAACGGGAGGTTTGATGTACTTAGTCTTCGATACTGGTTGTTTTGTTTCTTTAAAAGTAATAAAATTACTTTAAAATTCTCATTATTAGTTTTATGTCATTTTAATAAACTCAAGAAAGCTGCACTATTAAATATTTTAACTTGACTTACTTAAATAAAGTATAAAAATAATCAAAAGCTATACTTGAGCATTTATCGATGTATTAAATTCGTTTAAAAAGCCAGTAACCCTAGTTACCACGATAAAAAATGTACTTTATTGGTTTAAAAGTTAGTAACCGTAGTTAGTTCCTATATATTTTGCCCAATATAAACTGCCCAAAGTATATAAGTGTATTTCTTTTGTCAAAAATATTCGTTTAAAACTTTGACCTAAATTTAATTAAATTAGAGCTAATAAAAAAAATAAATAAAATAAAAAATCCGATTTTTTTAAAGTTTAGTACCCTGTGTCTTAGAAACAATACATTATAGGACCTATTTTTATTTGTTTATATACTTTTGTTAAACTTTTTATTAAAACATACAAAAAAACAACAATTGTTTAAAAAGGACGTAATAAATGTTCTTAATAGTACGAGATCCAAATAGAATCCGATCTTCACTTGATCTAGTGTAATATTCTAAAATTTTAAAGGTATATTATTTGGCTAAAGGAATTAAAACCTAGATAGTAATTTCGTTGTCACTTGGTATAACATAAACTATGGGTATTACAAAAATAATAATGAATTTATTCTTTTATAAAAACTAACTGCATGGTAACTAAGAGTATTATTTACATTAAAAACTGCTATATACAAGGTTACTAAAAAACTACTTTTAAAGCCGAGTTTCAAGTAAAAATAATTAAACAAATTTCGGGGCCTTAAAAAGCCCAAACTGTTAATATCCTTTTTTATTTTATTATCTTAAATTACTTTTTATTTCTAGCAATACATCACCCTTAAGATAATTTTTAATTACCTTTTACGGACATGTGCCCGTTTTTGTTTTTTATTTAAAAGTAATATTACAGCTTATTCGGCCAAAAAGTCGTCATTTTAGGACCTCCGATTTTGCAAAGAATTAATAAAATATTAAAATATGGGCAACAGTAATTTTAAGTTGCTTGGGACAAAATAAAAATCATTTGTGGTATCAAAATCCCGAAAATGTTTTCTTAGCATTCTTAGATAAAAATATTTAGATTAATGTAAAGAAGGAAATGGTAAGAGCTCTAAATAAGAGAGAGACTTCAAGCTACTTAATGAGTATAATCTTATATATAAAATTCTCGTGTCACACTGTTCGTTCCCGTACTCCTCCGAAACGGCTTGACCGATTCTCATGAAATTTTGTGAGCATATTGAGTAGGTCTGAGAATCGGCCAACATCTATTTTTCATACCCCTTAGTGATAAGGGTTGTCCACCCTTAACATTTTTTTTTAATTTTAAGGCTAGAAATTACTTAAAAATTATTTATATGGCAAAACAACGTTTGCCGGGTCAGCTAGTAAAATATAAAGCTTAGTCCAGACCTACATACATTTACCCGCACACATAAAAATATTTGTATAAAAACTATATAAAAGTTGTTTAAAAACATTTAAACAAGTAAGTAATACCAAAGGAAATTTGGAATTTAAACACATTTTAAACAACTTTTATACAGTTTTTATACAAATGTATGTA
>JACEGR010012266.1:0-12101 GCA_014170235.1 Listronotus bonariensis | reverse complement strand
AGAAGGGTAAATATTGGAAAAGTTAAAATAAATCGCAAAGTATTTAAAATAGGTATATGACATACTTTATAAAAGTTGTGGGTTTTTGTAAGATCTTTCAGAAAAATAATAATTTATATGGTGCGCCATTAAAAAAAAATCGAGATTTTTCAATTTAAAATGATCCAAATACATTCGTTTATTTTGAACACCCTGTAGCATCTAATTAAAATTGCGTTGCATATATCTTTTACGTCATCTTCGAATGACGCTAATATCAAATATGAGTGATCTACCTTCAAAAATAATGGCGCTATCGTAATTTTTTTGCAAGTGAGAAAATTATTTTCTTTTTAGAAAATTGAAATATTGGAAAACTATTAGGTTTAGGTATGCATTATTATTAATAAAAAGTTGAAGAATTTTAAAAGGAATTCAAAACAAAATTTAAAAATAGGGTGTTTCATTTAAAAAAATGTATGTTTTATTCGTCACGCTTTTTTGAGCCACCCTGTATACTTTAAAATAATTTTAAATTGTGAATCCTAAGAATCTTTACATCTTTTGTATTTACTATTTTCTCATAACTTTTGAAACCAATGAAATAATGAACTTTACTCTATCGTTGACTCACCCTGTACAAAAGTTGATATTAACTGAGTTACAGGGTGCCAAAGTTTAAAAAATATGTTTAAATTATTTTGATGATATTTGATACATTTTGAGTATTGTAATAAAACTAGGTATCTAGAAGTTTTCTAACATGAACTATTTATATATGTGGTTAATTTTAATGTGTTAACTAAAGGGCACTACCTACACTGCTTTGACATTCTGTAAAATGTCACAACTTTTGTGCTACTCTGTATGTTCTAACTAAGTAAACCAGTAAATAATTTCTACACAAAAACGGTTTACTTTGTAGGAATGGCTATGAGCTTCCGTTTTCAAAATATTTGCATAAAAGTGGTTAAAACTTTGTTTGGCATGCCAAACAGTTAAAACTAGTTTTAATTTTTTCTTTTAAAAAACCGTTTGGCATCATCAGTGTAAATCAGGACTAGGTGTTTGACATTCAGTTCTCGTTATAACTAGTTTTAACTCAACTACACTAATTTTCCAGGTCGTGAAATTAGACACATTTGATTAAAACGATAATTCTTATCAAAGAAATCTCTGGACTACTCGTATGAACAAGTATAAAATTATTATTAAAATTAAATCTTGTTTTTTTTTTTTAATTTCCTTAATAAACCCAAGACTAATACGCACTTTATAAATCCACTTAAGAATTTTATGCCAACCTTTGGGGAACCAAATAAGAAGAAATAATTATGCATTTTTATCAAGGTGACCAAACAGGAAAAAAAAGGGTCAGGTCAGGTAAAATGTTATTAGGTGCCCAAACCAGCATAATCCAATGATCTGAAAAATAAATATGGATGAATGCAGCGAAAATCATAATAACCCCTACCTGGGCACTGCGCAGTCCCCTTGTGGGCATGCGCAGTAAAAATTTACTGACTAGCGAAAAACAAACAACAGGACCGGGTTTAACATTTTGTATATGATTCATTTATAAAGAAAATATACCAAGTAATTTTGTTTCTGGGTAAACATATTTAAATATTTTATTTTAAGTCTGTATTCGTCTTTCATAGCAGTCCCTAAAAAGTAAACCGGTTTTATATTGGGGACTATTTTTTGTTGTATAATTTTTTATTTTTCGGTCGTATCGCCGATTTTATTGAAATTTAGCAAACGAGAGTGCTTAAAAGCACTGATCTCAATTTAAATTCCGTTTTTTACTAAAACACCTTATTTTTGATTTATGAGGACCCACTTTGACTCAACCTCAAACCTGCACGGAATTTTTTCGCATTATTATCTTCTTTCTTAACACTACCTTGACACAACAAAACTGAATGGTTGGTATTTTATCATAAAAGCAATTAGTTTTGGTGTAACTTGTTTGAGGAATAAATCTCAATTCATAAACTGATATTTCGCTCCCGTTGCCGTAGCAGTTGTCGTTCAGTTAAATTTGGCGTGTAATGCCATTGAAATTGTTTATTTTTGTGGTTAGGGCCAAACTGACCTCATATTTGTAATTGAAACCACAAAAAAAAACGCGAAATACAAATATTAAAATTGGTAATGGACCCAGTAATTAATTATTGATTTAATTTGCCTACAAATGCCAACTTGAAATAAACTTGATGATGTAATAATCTTAAACTAGGCTTAAAGCGCAATGGAATCGCTTGGACTATTTAATTTTATTCAAAACATTCCACAGAACGATACCTATGTTTCTCTTTTAACATACGAGCAATAAGCAATCTACAAGATATTATATGGTATAAATCGTCCTCAATATCACGAAGCGGCGTATCTTTTTGTTTAAATTTCACAAGGGTGCTTTTTAGGTATTTTTTTGTACTACTCTTTTTTTAGTAAAATGAAATAGGCTTAGTATTATATTTCTATAACTTTTAAAGATATCAAAATCTAACGTATGCCAATTTGTAATATTAAGAAGCAACTTTTTTTGAGCAATTACATCAGCTCTAGTCTATTTTCCTACTTTTTGAGATACGCCACTTCGTGATATTGCCGACAAAATTGCTTATGGCTACTTGTTATAACTTGAAAATATGTCAAATTATTTTGATTAAACTGCCATATTTTATTCTGATTGATTATAAATGCATCAGTCAAATGCTAATACAGGGTGTCCGACTATATTTTAACCCATTTTGACCGCGAATAATTTTAGAACAAATAAAATTATCAAAATGCGGTTTCTGCAGAAAGCCTTAGATTTTTTTAAAGTTTCTTTTTATAACCTTGCCGTTTGGGTGTGACATTTATTTCTTACGAAAACGGCCAATTTTCGTATATAGGGCAAGTTTGTTATTTTAAATGGAACGCCAGTTATATTTTTCTATAATCCTTAAATACAATTTTTCCCGTTTAAAAAAATAATGGATTTATTGATCTCTAAAAAATTGACTGCATGGCAATAAAGAGTATTATTTGAAACAGAAAATTTGCTACTTACTCATTATTTAGTTTTAGTTATACAAAACTTAAATTAAACAAAAGTTAAGAAAACACCAAGAATTACTCACAACGCACAAATAAAACACCAAGTACCAAATGACTATACCTAATAACGGTCGACCGTAGATGGGTGATTGGGTTTGGTTTGGGGGTTTGGGCGATCGACGGCGTCAATTTTACCTAGATTTTACGATCGGGAAATCCCAAATTATAAATTAAATTAGGATAAGTGTGACCCTGTCAATGTATAGGTAAACGTTTTCAGTGTTGCAACCACTATATTTATTAAAATACTGCAAATTTTGTCAATGTTGCCAACACTATATTGGGTTTTAAATGAAAAATGCTAACTTTTATAAGAACTACGCATGTGCAAAGGTGTACAGCAATTCTCCCAGTGTGGGGTAAAAATTTCGTGCGCAGGTCTATTGAAAATATATGCGGATCATTTTCTATGAGCAATCCTTTTAATTTTTAGATCATTGGCATAAACCGATTGTGCTGCGTCACTTCGCACGCGTCTCAATTTGCGCCTTGCCTTACTGAAACAAGTTCTAAGAAATAATTTTATTGGAGCATGGCAATTCAAATTATTCGGTATAATATAAAATATTGACCCTTAAAATTAAATTTAAGTTTGTGAATAATTCCCGTGAATTAACTTTCAATATCTCAAAGGACCTTAATGAAAGGGTTTAAATTACATTAAACTTCCCATTAGCCAAACGTTGATAATTTAATTGTCCCTTTCGATAAAAATATCCTAATTTTCTCTATAGAAGAGCCGGTCGATCTTGGTTTTATGATCCTTTATTTAAAGTAAAAAAAATGGTTTTTAATTAAATTAAAGACGAAGCCTAATTAAAGTAACAATAAAATTAATTTATTAAATTAAAAAGTATTGTATTATATTGTAATAAAAGGTAATTTGGAGTGCTAAGGTTTTTAATGATTTGGCTTGTGATTGAGTTTTTAACCTTAAATTAAATAGGCTTGACAAGCCTTCGCTCAAATTTACCTTTCGGTCTTTTATCAAGTTTATCTGCTTTAGTTATAGGTACTCGTTTAGCAAAATTCATATACAGTTCTTTGTAAAGTAATGGAAAACTAACTAATTCACAAATTCTTAAGTACTTAGAAAAACACAAAATTTTGCATGACAGGTAGTATGGATTTCGCCACAAAGATCTACAGCAGATCTTCTTTCCTTCGTATCACACTGCTGGAATAAGTCTCTTGAGTTTCTAGGTGAGTCCCAGATCGTTGCTCTTGATATATCCAAAGCTTTTGACCAGGTTTGGCATGCCGCACTTCTTAATAAACTTCCCTCCTTTGGTCTTTCAACTAAACTCTGTACTTGGCTCTCTAGTTATCTATCTGATCGTCGTATATCAGTTATTGTGGACGGCTATTCTTCAAGCTTTCACCAAGTAAATGCTGGAGTCCCTCAGGGCTCAGTTCTGGCACCAACATTGTTTCTTCGTCACATGAACGACCTTCTATCGTCCACAACTAATTCCATTCATAGTTTCGCCGACGATAGTATCCTTCACTCCAGTTTTCAGGTTCTTAAACCCATTACTAAACCTGACTTGGAAAACAAACGCAGAGCGATCCAGATATCTATTTCGCAGGATCTTAATTTAATATTGGATTGGGGCGCTAAAAATCTCGTTCATTTTAATGCATCCAAAACACAATGTTCCTTGTCGCGAAAAGAGTCATCAAATACTCATTCTCTACTTATGAGCGGCCAAGTTTTACAGAGCAAAGACACCTTTAATCTTGTGGGCATCACATTTGAAAGTAACCTTAACTGGCATAAACACATTGTATCTATAGCCACGGCAGCTTCAAAAAGCTTGGATTTCTCTTTCGAGCCAAAAAGTATTTTCCCCTTCTAATTTATACACTTTATATGTGTCCCAAATCCGACCTCCCTTGGAATATTGTTCTCATATCTGGGGCATGGCGTTCCCCACAACCCTAAGCATTCTTGATTCTATTCAAAAAAGAGCTATTCGTCTCATTAATGATCCTTTACTTACAGAAAGGCTTCCTTTTCTTGCACATCGTCGGGCTGTGGGGATTTATCGCTTTTTCATAGGTACTTGCATGGCTTCTGCTCTGAAGAATTTTCCAGTTTAGTTCCTCCACTTACGGTTCCCAACAGAGAAACTCGTAGTTCCGCGCTTATGCATCCCTATACGGTCCAACTGGACAGGCCCCGAACTTCCCACTTTGTTCGTTCTTTTATCCCTAGAGTTTCTAGGTTGTGGAACCTGCTGCCCGCGGAGGTCTTTCCTTCCCCCAAATCTTTAAGTATTTAAGTCCCGTGTCAACAAACTTCCTCCTACCTCGCTTAAGACACCCACGGTACGTTAGTATTTAGGCTTTTAGCCTTCGTGGTTTGTCCAAAGATAAAAAAAAGAAAAAGAAAAACTTAAAAATATAGTAATTTAAAAACCTATTTTTTTACTCTTAGAACTGCTTTTATAATCGTGTGTTAATTCTAACCTAAAGCAGTCAGTTACCTATAATTTTTTGTCAAATACGTTTGTTACATACGAAGTTTGATTACACAACAATCGCAGACGTCCAATCAAATTTCGTAAAACTTCAGTACATTTACTAGATTTTTTGTCATGTCAATTTTTGATAAAATACACGACTGCTTATTTATTTTAACGTAAATACATTATGTGCTTTATTTTTACTTTTGCTTTTTATACCCTGTTAAAACTGGGTAAAGTTCTCGCCATTAGAGAAGATGCCACAGCGTTATCACTTTTGTCTCACTTTCAATTATTCTCGTTTTTGTTGCTCGCACACGTATAGACAGGTGCCGTGCAATTTTGAAATACAACTTTTCACGTGGGTTATCTCAAGAACAGTGTTTAGAACAAATGAAGCCTATACTTGGTGATGACTGTCCATCTCGTGCGACCATATACAGATGGTACAAACAATTTCAGCGGGGCTCGTTTTCACTTGAAGACGCCTTACGCTCAGGTCGACCGTGTGAAGTAGTTACCCCAGAAAACATATCTGCCATCCAAAAGCTATAGAAACAAACCGACGAATTACCTGTCGACAGTTAGAAGAGACATTGAACATTAGTTTAGCAACATTACACACGATCATACATGAGCACTTGGGTTTTAGAAAAATTTGTACTCTTTGGGTTCCACACAAGTTAACTTCCGAGCAGCAGACACAAAGAGTGAATTGGTGTAAAAAATGATCTAAATTCCAGGAGGGTAAATCTAAAGACATAGTGTCGATCGTCACGGGAGATGAAACTTATCTTTATTATTACGACGTCCCAACTAAACAACAGAATAAGATATGGGTTTTCGAAGGTAAAGAAACTCCGACCGAAGTTCGCAAATCAAGATCTGTAAAAACAATAATGATAGTTGTTTTCTTTGGTTCAACAGGAATAATTGAACGTGTTGTGCTCCGAGAACAGAAGACCGTAAATGCTGTCTGGTACACTACAGTATGCCTTTCAAAACTTATAGAAAAGTTAAAAGTGATTCGCCCAAACTCGCAACTCGCTAGCTGGTACCTTCATCATGACAATGCCCCACCTCATTGAGCTGAACTTACCAGTCAATTTTTGACAGATGCAGGCTTGAGACTTTTGGAACATCCGCCTTATAGCCCCGACTTGGCGTCGTGTGACTTTGGGTTGTTTCTTTTTGTCAAGAGCCAACTGAAAGGACAAAAGTTTAAAACTGAAGACGCGCTACTGGAAGCCTGGGATAAAATATGCGCTGAAATTTCAAATGAAAAGTGGAAAGCTTTTTTCAGTGACTGGTTTGTTAGAATAGAAAAGTGTATTCAATGTGGTGGAAATTATTTTGAAAAAATCAAATAAATGTACGTATATCTCAAAACTTTTCGAACACCCTACGTATATATGTTAAAGGGCTTTAGGAAAATGCCACATTTGGTATGTTTACCCCTTATAGTTTTGGAAATATGGCCATCGAAATCTAAAAATTGTGAATATATTTGTCTATTTTATCTGCGACACTTAAATAGCCTAGAACTATAAGAATTAGACATACCAAATGTGTCATTTTCTTAAAGCCCTTTAAAATACCTCTTTAATAGTGACACAGTATACAAAGTGTTTTATTTAATAATGCCAGTTTTCTAATAAATAGCTGGCCATAATCCGAAACTAGTTAAATTTAAAAATCACATGTTAACCTTTTTAAAAGCAATTTTATAGTTTTTTAATGCTGATATAAAATACAGGAGTTTCATTAAAAAAATGTATTTTTGCAATAAATTAAAAGCCTATGTTCAATTGTTTGTCTATTGGATGCCCATCAATCGTCGGAAAAAATTTCTACAAATTTACAAATTTAACCGACTTAATATCTCCAATAATAACAAAGTTAGCAACAGGGCCGACTAAGGTTTGATCACCCTGTATAACCCTAAAAGTATCTAAATAGTACGAGAAAATATTGATAAAAATCATTGGTTTTGTCCTAATTTTTACAAGTTTTTTTACTATTTTGCTTCAATAACTATTTTTTTAATGTTTCTGAATATACATATTTTAATGGTTATTTGTACACAAAAAATATAATTTTTTAAAGTATATTCTTAACGTATACTTAAGAATTCTTGGAGACATTTTGCACCCCTTATTTTGCAATTCCGTTGTGGTTAACGTTATTCTGAGATTGAGCAGTAACGCAACATGATCCGTTATCGTTATTAACCATACCGGACTCCTTTAATTACGGATGAATACCGAAGAGCTTATCGTTATCGTTATCGTTATTGTTAAACTGCGTGGTTGCCGGATTTTAGAAATTTTTAATATCAATTATTTAAAAGGTTATAATTTTAATGCCGTATTAATTAAAATATAATTTATACCTAGGCTCTAATTAGCGAAAATCTATAGCAGTAATAAAAATCAAATAGTGTTAAAAAATTAAAACGGACTTGCACTTTTACGGATATTCTAAATCAGTAATTTATTTACAATCTGGCACACTTGCTTTTTATTCTACTACCAAACCTAACCTTACTTTTTGTATTTTGCCTATGCTGTATTGTTTGCATCTTCTTTAAAAAACGAAATCAACAGAAGTGTTTGCATATATTTAAATATGAATTTATATCTTATGAAGAATAAAAGTAAATACTGATTTTTCGTTAACTTTTAAAATGGGTGAACCACAGGCAAAAATAAGGTTATGTGTCGAAAGCGCAGACGCAAGATATATATCTTAAAAGAGGCTGCAAAATCTCTGTCTAAAACTGCTGCCGTAATCGTTATGTTTAATAACGATAACCATAAGGAGGCCAAAAACGTCTGTTATTTTAAGAGGTGCAAAATGTCTCTATTATTCTTTAATTTTCTTAACTTCTTATATTTGCTTTATTTTGTAAAATTAGAATTCAAATTATTATTTCAAATATTTTTTTAATAAAAAAGTAAAAACCCTCTTTCCAAAATAAATAAAATGTTGTGGCAATTGTATGTCAACTAACCGGGTTAATACCAAAACAAAGGAAAATAATGCCATCACATTTTTTAACCGAGATTTACTGCTTCGTAAATGTAACAAAAGAATAAAAGAATGACCGTCGAGTCCGGGATATAGATATTCTTTAGTAAAAAGACCATCCACTTAACATCACAACTTATCTTCCGTTTGGGATTTCTATTATTTTAATTATTTGGTTTACGTTGCCTGAAGGTTAAGAAAATAAATTTTGGATAATAGGTATTATTAGCTTTGTTCGCGGGTCTAGTAATGAACCGATTCTGAACTAGAACCGAACTGGTTTAGTATTGTTTTAAAGCGCATGTCTAGTTATTTATTAGTTCGGAATTTTTATTTACCGCAAACGAGGATTTTTCATGGTGAAATTGGATACTATACAAAAAAAAATAAATTCAAACAAAAAGGTAAATTGTTATACTGTCCAATAATACCACTCGAGGTCTCTCGGCGGAAGACGAGGATGTCCGTGCCTCCTCTCGTTTTTAACATAAGTATGTGTATTTAACTATGGATAAAAGTCAAACAACAAGAAATAAACAAAATCTTGTAATATAGTCTATATTTTTTAATTAAATCTTTATTTATTTTATTGCATACATACATTCATACGGAATACAATTAAAAATCCTTTGTTTATATACGGTCAGAATCACAAAAAAATAAAAAAATATTAAACACGTATATTAACCCGCATTAAAAATGGCAGAAACAAATAAACTGCAATACAACGGTTTATTTCTGTACCACAAAAACAGAAAACAGCTGACCATGTCGACAATGCGCATGAAATTCCGAACTGAACTTTTAGTTCCAACAAAAATCCCAGGACTGCTAATTAGGTTACGAACCGGTAACGAACTGATTCCATTGTAACCCGCGAACACAGAATTGTTACTAAAAATTCAGGATTTTACTAACCGCAAACGCTGCTTTTTCACTGCGCATGCGAATAGTCCCAGAACCGGTTCAGAATTGCACCCGCGAACAAAGCTATTATTCCATGGGCGGTGGCGGGATGACTTTCAGGAGAATGCAAAAGGTAAAAAATTTGATATGCAAGACGAAAAATGGAGGAGTAAAAAAGTCTTTATCTAAAATAATTCGGTTAGCCCTAGCTACAAAATCGCACTAATTTTCTCACTTATCTGGCGTATTGATCAGACAAATAATAAAACCGTTAGGCCTAGCGTATTTAGAGTAAATATTATAATAGAAAAGTCAAGTACCCAACGATTTTATTATCTGTCTGATTAATACCCCAGATTGATAAAAAGACTGGTGCGATCTGGTAGCTAGGGCTTACCGAATTATTTCTTAGCTTTAAGTAGATACAATAAACCCGTTTACTACCTATATTTTTTTACATAAATTATTATCAAGTTTTTAGTTTTGTTGTTAGTTTACTATAACTACCCAGAACTAACTAAAGATTTTATATTAAAGTATCTGTGGAAGAAAATATGTAAACAGCCATTTTGTGACGACGGCCATCTTAAATTTTTTTATAGTCAGCTCTATTCTACGAACAAGCTTTTTTATTTGATACCCATATTAAGATAGTTCTGGAAAAAATATGTAATTCGCAGTTTTGTCGCGGCGGCCATTTTAGACTTTAATTTTTCATAGGGACCTCTATTCTACCAATCAAACAAAGGAAAATAACACATTTTTTAACCGAAATTTACTGCTTGTAAATGTAACAAAAGAATAAAAAGAATTACCGCCGAGTCCTGGATATAGATATTTTTTAATGGAAAGACCATCCACTTAACATCGCAACATATCTTCAGCTTGGGATTTCTATTATTTTAATTATTTAGTCTACGTTGCCTGAAGGTTACGAAAATAAATTTTAAATAATAGGTATTATTTGCACTAAATTATTATACTCTCTTGCAGTGGCGACTCGTCATAGGAGGCAACCTTATCCTCCCCATAAATTAACCATAAATGCGGCAATACACAATTTTTGTTTGCAATTATGCAAATATTAAAATTTTTATTTGATACCCATATAGAGGTAGTTGTGGAAAAAATATGTAATCAGCCATTTTGTGACGGCGGACTTTTTGAATTATATTTTTTTAGTGAGTTCTATTCTACGAACAAACCTTTTTTATTTAATGCCCATATTAAGATAGTTGTGGAAGAAATATGTAATTCGTCATTTTTGGCGGCGGCCATCTTGGAGTTTTTTAAAGTAAGCTCCATTTTACCAACCAAACCCTTTCATTTGATACCCATATTGAGGTAGTTGTGGAAAAAAATATTTAATCAGCCATTTTGTGACGGCGGCCATCTTAAATTTTATTTTTTTATAATGAGCTCTATTCTACGAACAAACCTTTTTATTTGATACCCATATTTAGATACTTGTGGAAAATATGTAATTCGCCATTTTGTGGCGGCGACCATCTTGGATTTTTTTATAGTAAGTTCCATTCTGCCAACCAAGCCCTTTCATTTAATACCCATATTGGGGTAGTTGTTGAATAAAATATGTAATCAGCCATTTTGTAACGGCGGCCATCTTGAATTTTAATTTTTTTATAGTGAGCTATATTTTACAAACAAGCCCTTTTATTTAATACCCATATTAAGATAGTTGTGAAAAAAATATGTAATTTGCCGTTTTGTCGCGGCGGCCATCTTAGACTTTAATTTTTTCATAGTGACCTCTATTCTACCAATCAAACAAAGGAAAATAACACATTTTTTAACCGAAATTTACTGCTTGTAAATGTAACAAAAGAATAAAAAGAATGACCGTCGAGTCCGGGATATAGATATTCTTTATTGAAAAGACCATCCACTTAACATCGCAACATATCTTCAGCTTGGGATTTCTATTATTTTAATTATTTGGTTTACGTTGCCTGAAGGTTAAGAAAATAAATTTTAAATAATAGGTATTATTTGCACTAAATTATTATACTCTCTTGCAGTGGCGACTCGTCAGAGAAGGCAACCTTATCCTCTCCATAAATTAACCATAAATGCGGCAATATACAATTTTTGTTTGCATTTATGCAAATATTACGTATTTTGCTTTAAATAGGTGCGGTACCCCAAAAAATTACCGACCTTTTATGTGTTCATACAGGGTGTTTTCTAATTAAATGTCAATATTAAAGGAGGTGATTGTTGGGTTTATTTTAAAAAGAAAACTTCATATGAAGGTATGTCTTATACGTCTTAACTTTTGAAATACAGAGTGTTAAAATTTCACAAAAATCTTTTTTTTTTAATACCCCAACTATTCTTTACCAAATTTTGTTTTAATCCTTAATGACATTAAGGGAGTAATTTATCACTAACTTAATTATATTCAGTAAGTCCAGTGGCGTCTGGAGAGGCAACTGAAGAAATATTTCATAGCCATTGTTCGGAATTCGATTATAAAATAACATTTTTAAAATAAAACATCCAGTTTTTTTATTATTAAAAAGACATTTTAAAGACCTTTAAGAGTCCATCACATTTTAAATTATTTTCTCCATCAGTTTTGGAAAT
>JACEGR010012265.1:0-12103 GCA_014170235.1 Listronotus bonariensis | reverse complement strand
CCTAATTTTAAATTAATAAAGGTCTTTTAAAGAGCTTTAAAATAATGCCACATTTGTATGTTCAATAGTTTTTAATGTCCATTAGACACGTAATAAATTTACATCCCCCAACTTTTTTATTTTTTACCGTATAAGGAAAATACAAATCATGTTTTGTTGGGTTGTGTATTAAGATAATATCTTATTATTTGAATAATGCATTATTTTTTTATAATCGGTCATCTTTTTTAACATACCAAGGTATTATAATATTTTAAGCAACTTAATGTATATTGCGCACTTTTAAATATTTATACAGGGTGTTTTAAAACAAATGTGAAACATTTTAAGAGGTGATTCCTTGTTTAAAATAAAGGGCAGTTTGCGTTATAAAGATAGGGTCAAAAGTCGACTATTAGGGCGATATCGCGCTACAAAAGTTGCAAAAAAATAACGTTTTTATTTTTTATCTTCAAAACAAAATGCGCTAAAATAATCAAATTCTACGAAAATATTTCTATAATAAAAATACACTCTAAAATATTTTCACTTTTTTAGAATTATTGGAAGTGGTTAAAATAGACTACCCCTATCGTTTTTGCTAACTAAATTTAAAGAGACACCCAGACAATGACTTCAAAAATATAAATTGGGATAGATTGCACCATTGAGAAACTTTTTTACCTGTGTATTTTTTTCGTTAAACTTACTAGTTTCAAATAAAAAAATAAAATGTAAATCGTAACACGTGCCGGGTCGGGGAAATTTATGTTATAAAAACATCTATTTATCTGCTGTCACCCATTAAGGCATTTGTAATATGTCTTTATTTAACATTACTTGGTAGTTTAATTACAACACTTGTTTTGTTTTTAAGCAAAAAAATAATGATTTTTTTTTGTTAAACTTTTATGCGATAACTCCCTAATGGTTACCATTTAAGCCCATGTTTATAAAGCAAACTCCCCTTTATTTTTAACAAGGAATTACCTCCTAATTTTTTTCGCTTTTGTTTAGAAACACCCTGTATATTGTTTATTCTGTAATGGAAAATTATAAAACCTCTATAAGGCGTGATCTTTAGATGGTGCAACATTGCATTACCTTAAAAAAATAAATGTTTCATATCGAAATCTATTTGAGAATTCTTTGCACATATTGGATTTTTTAACCAAAATATAAATATTTTCCCTCTAAAAATTAAAGGACTACGTGTAATTCACATAATATAATATTTCAAAAATAACATAAAACTTAATAAATTGTTTATATTATTAATAACAAATAATCTGCGAAAAATATCCAACTTTATGTTAAAGTATAATTTAATTACCACGAAACATTCAGTTTTATCTTATCATGTTTAGATAAAGGTAGTATGAAAATAAACATTGTGATAAGTTTTTTTACTAGTATCAATCTTTAAACAACATACTGTAAATAACCGCATGAATAAATGTTAATTACACGTCTATTTGTTTTATATAAATTCAAAGGGCATTTCTCTCGTACAAATGCTGTCCCTGGTAAATATTTTTAACATTTGTTAAAGATCCATGTCCTATTTCAAAAAACATTGAAAATACATTGCATTGGGCAAGGATGTCAACTTCACAACAATTAGCGTTTTATTTCACTAAAAAACATTTGTTACTATTATAGTTTTTTTTTCTATTATGCAGGCAGGGGACTGTTTAAAAATTCTGGGGACAAACTTTACAGTAGTTCACTAAATATAATAAAATTCGTAATGGGACCTTGTTTTACGAAAATAAAATTTTAATAGATTTTTTACTATAATATTATATATATTAACTGTTTAATGTAAGTACTTTCCACAATTTCTTCGTAAATTTAATTTTTGGGCGAACATACAGCGTTGGGGACAGCCAGGGGCAACGAATTATGCCAGGGGACTGTATTTTTAGGGGTTTAATGGGCCCGTAAAGTTTTAGGATTAAAGTTTTATTGAGAGTTGATAAATGATATTACTTTTTGGAAAAAGCGGTCGGGACAAGCCGATTACGAGTTTACAGAGAATCGCCCTCAAAATATGATTTTCACTCAAAATTGCTTTTTAGAAATTATATTTTTGGGTTGGGTTTTTATTAAGAAATCGTAATGTACACGTTGGGCTAATTCCGACAAACTTCGTTTAACACCATAGTGTGAACGCTAAGTTTATCTGCATTGGCCTTCATTGGGTTAACTTTGCTCGAGTTCGATTCAGTGTCGGTAAACCGACACCTTTTTTAATGAAAATGTGGCATAAATCCACTTTTGTGTAATTATTTTCTTTCATTCCTGTGATTGTCCAAATGTTCAAGTAATGGAGATTTTGTCTTGAACTACATAACAAATATGGTTATTGCCAACTAGTGAAGTCCACCCAGAATCGAGGTTATTTTGGGAAATTACAAAAAATTCACTAGCTTGCAAACCGGGATGCATTTTAGTAATTTATCCATATGTATTTTGGAGTGTTTTTTTAAATTCTGTTTGCGGGGCGAATGAAAAAGAAGATTAAGTTTAAGTTTATGATTGATTCATTTCTGGAGCCAATTCTGGAATAAGTAATTTGAGCCATTTAGTGTCAACAAAAATTTTAATTGAATTGTTAACTTGATTTTAGATGTATGGGAAATTTAATTGACGAGATGCATTGGAGATCCGTTGTCTGGTATCCTCGGGCGTTTTCGCGCTGATAGCGGGGAGACTTTAATATAGTTATTTGTACGGTGCTGTTAAGCTCCTGGTTAAGCCTAGTTGATAATAGTAGTTCTTATTTGGTCTGGTTAAGAAAAGAAGCGGAACAAAAAATATTTGCAAAATTTGTACTAAGAAAATAAATATTGTTATTTACTTACTTTTAGTTTCACTTTTTTGTTAAGTGTTTATTTAAAGATGTTTTTTTTACTCACTTTTTAGGTCCTTTTTTATTCACATCAATCAATCAATCAAAATATGCTTTATTGTTTAAGAATTATTTCTTGTTAATAAAGCTGTAATAAATAAAAATGTAACAAATTTGAGTTGAAGCCCTGTTAGGACATACTTTGGAAGATGCTATCAATTTTTTGTGTTGCAAAAGAACATACTTTAACGAGACTAGCCTATAACTTAATCAATATTACACCACATTATGTGGTGAAAGACAAAGTTTAATTTCATTACATACGCCACCACAAAATATGGAGTTTTCCTAAATATAAAATTACATATAATGTAAATATATATAACTTCTCCAGTTAAGAATTAAAGCTCCTAAGGCTAGCTTTACAAATATTTAATACACCATTTTTTTTAAATTGTATGGTAACTGCCTGACCACAATGCTATATTTGGAATTTGGTTTTAATTATGTTTGTAGATTTTATAGGTTTATTCATTTATTTTTTTATGACTTATTATACAGTGTCGATATGTAAATTGTTATAGTTAAATACATAAATTATTGATTACATTAATAAATTATTATTTTTCTAATATTTAAAGCGGGCCTGATGGGAGAGACGGGATACCTAGAAGTTTCTTTAATCGTGTGGACCCTGCTACAAACTGAAACTGGCTAAAGTGTCAATCCGTTCAAGTTTTGAATAGCACGTTAAAGCATAAATAAAAATTTCTTACTCTTCTAAAATCACTTACTATACCAAAAAGTTTGTTATCAATTGGCAGCAGGTCCAAAGATTTAGTTTGTTTCGCGATATAAAGTATATTTTTGTTTAAAAGTGGCCTATCTACAAAAGTAGACCTCTTAAACCAAAAGATACCGCGATCGCTTACGAGCAACATTTCTAATCTGGAATTTACACTCAACAAAAATTGTTAATTGATATTGGGTAGTCTTTTTTTCTCTATTAGGGTTTATTGGCCAATCTAACTAGGCTAAATAAATAGTATTACTAATAAAAATAAAGTAATTGATCTTATGTGCATGCCCCTTAATGTTTCATAAGTAATTATTCAGAATTTCAGGTAAAGCGAAAATTACATTTTTTTTGTTATAAAATACCTTATTTTGTTTTAATTTTAAGACTAGAGATATGTTATCCTATGGTTCTTAGGTGATAAAATTATAAATTGTTAAACACATGTAGACTGGTTGTTTGCAACCAATTGATTAGGCTGTTCTATCATGTTTTGTTATATGATCGTTACAGAAAAAAATTGTTACCAACGGTTCCTATTAAAAAGAAGTTATTATATGTTTTATAAAATTGACGGCTTCATGGATTTTCGGAAGCGTACTGGTTTGATTTTAAAATTTAATGAACACAAGTCATTGCCTACTCTTTGTACTAAGTTTGGTTTACTTTAAAGTTAGATAATCTTTACAAAAAATGGCACTGGTAGTTATTGATTCACTCTTGTATATGTGTTGGAAGATTTAACTAAATATCTTATATTTAAAAAAATATTATAAACTCAGTTACGTGAAATTGTTACATAGTTAGGTTGCTTGGTTTAATGGGGCTGGGATAACCCCTGCACTGCAGCCTGCACTTTGACCGCCTTTTGTTAGGCTAATCACTAAATGTCTGACCAAACTTATAAATCGGTATTTGATCGGGTCAGGATTAGAACCCATCCTACGTCGGTTGTACGCCTTGTTACATGTAATCATGGTAATTATTAAACCGAAGTCAAAAAATAATTTCTGCTCTTTTTCATTTTAAGTTATACCGAGAGTTATACTCTAGAATATATGGTATTATCAAATTCATATTTAAAAAGGCCAGGGGCGGCATTAAAATAAATTGGCCCAGGGGTTTCAAACATTTTGTTTTAAACATTTGTACAGGTTTAAAACAGCTTTGGTTAAAAACATGCTTAAAACAGTTTAGAACCTGTTTAAAACACCTAAATTAAACACGCGTTTTTTTTCATTTTGTTTTTCATAAATTTAATGAATAAAAAAGAAACAAAGAAATAATTCATACATTCTACAAACTTTTTATTTTTAAGTGTTTTGTATAAAATTAAAAAATACATGTTTTTTTAACCCTGAATATGTCTTTCTCCCTAAAGCTCCGCCCATCTGTTGTTTAATTGGTTTGTAAGTAGTATATACAGGATTATTTAACAAAATACGACGAACTTATGGCGTTTTTTTTTCTTGTTTAAATCCGTCTCTATTAGTTAGCAAGTTTAAAATCTTGCTTAAAAATGTGTCATAAATTAACCCTGTATGTGCTATATTCTAATTTAAAAAAATTGTTTCAGATCTCTGGCTGGCCAGACTGATATGGAGCACTAGTGATGATGCGCGCCCCCTCCCCTCCGAGCCGAAGTCTAATACATTTCCTACCTACCAAGTGCCTCAAGAGTCAGCCATGCGGGGCCGCGCACCCCAACCAGTACAACACGAAGTCGCTCGGGCGTCTCGGGGGTCGAGCCGACCCCCGAATCGTCCCTCTGACGTCCCCTCTCAGGACGTCGCCTCATCTGTGATACCCGGCTCTGGTTGTTGCCCTGTTAAAAACGAGGGCTCCAACCTTAATCTTAAGCTGCAATCTGTGACCGATAACTGTCTTCTGAACTCTGTTACCGTACCAAAAATACAACGTAATGACCGTCACACGGTCTCCCACAATAATTTAAATAATAATAATGTAGATAGCTGTAAGTTAGATGATAGTAGTAAGTTTGGTGCTTTGCCCTTCGGACGAGACATTCCCAACCAAAAGTCTGATGACCTCGAAGTACTTGACGACCTCAATGCACTGAAAACCCTTAATATAACTGCTGTTAACTGCGATAACAACGATAAGGACAAAGAATGTACCGATGGGGAATACGACCTGTGCCACAAGTATGATTTTTTGTTATTTTGTTATTTTAGTTTTAAAACTACACATACTTTTTTATGATTTAAGAACAGTAAATTTAGCTTAAAATTAGAAAATTAAAATTAAATTGAATAGGATGTTGGCAAGCAATAATAAGAGTCGGTAAAGGTTTTAGTTACAATTTTGACGTTGATTGACTTTTGTTACAGTTTGCCAAACAATGAAATATCTGTAATATTACATTTTCATTTTATAATTTTAAGCATGAAATAATTCATTAATTATTTTTAAAGCGTAAAGATTAACAATATTTATTTAACAAGCGTGTTCCAAAGGGCACTTTTTCGCTCGCTTTTTAATATAAAAGCTGTATTCTACAGAACAAGTAGTAAAAAAAATACTTCAACCACTTTCATAATTTTTTATATGTATTTATTTATTCCAAATATTATTTAAGCCTTTGTTTTTGGATCTGCCACTTAATTATTTCTTAATTAATAGCGCTATATTATGGAATGCCCAAATTTCTAAATGACTTAAAAAATTTGAACCAGAAAACAGTGGACTATAGAATATTTGTCAAACTTTGGTGCATTCAGTTTAGTTGTGTTCTCATAACCAAACTAAATTTAGAAAAATAAGTCTCAAAAATTGTGTCGCATTGCGTTATTGTAGTGTTGATTTGAACTTTAATTGTGATTTTAAAAAGTAATACCTAATTAAAGACCTTAAATTCAAAAGGGTCTATGTGCCATTTAGATCTTTAAAAATTATAAGTAAACAACATTGAATAACCTCTATAATGGCACATGAGATACGCTATATATATCCGTACCTTTTGAAAGTGGGTTTTTATCTATTGCATATAGAACTCTCCTAATATTGTTTGGCTTTGTATATAGAACCGTTTTAAGCAAAAATCTCATTTTCGGTATTTTTAGCATTTAGACACTTTTGAAGTTAAGGTCCTCAATTTTGTTGTAAAAACGATTTCTCAGATAATACCACCCGACTATACAGCGTGTCCTCGGAAGTTCTTACCAAATAAGAAACTTTAATTACTACCTTTATGGAAAAGAAGTGTCTCTTCATAAAAAGTCCTGCTTGATGAGAAAATACGTTTCCACTAAAATATTTGTAGGTTGGATGTACAGGGTGGCCTAAAAATGACTTGTTTCTAAATTAAAATACAGGTTTTTTTCTAACTACGGTACCAACTTTAAAGGGTAATTTATTATGTAATTTTATGAAGAAAAGTTCATATAAACATATGTCCGGAGTTGCTTCTTTTCTGAGATACAGGGCGTTAAAGTTTTCAAAAAAGTCGGTATCTTTTACATATCTTAAATATGAAGCCAGGTACCCAAAAAAAAAAAATGTGACACTTAAAAGTTGTATTTTTAGTTACTCTATAGGAAAAAATATAAAAACTACATAAAAAGCCAGTGGCAAACATCTTTCTCTCAATAATATTGGCTGTTATGCCCACTGAGACGCCACTGGTCCCAATAAAGTCAATCCAGTTATGGCGTTACAAGCGCTTTATTACATGAAACGAACGTACCAAATTTTACCTAAATCGATTTAAGGGTATTTAAGATATTTATAAAATATCGGATGTTTTTCAAAACTTTAACGACCTGTATTTCAGAAACGAAGCAAGTTCGGACATTTGTTTATAGGAACTTTTCTTCATAAAATGACATAAGAAATCACCCTTTAAAGCTTTGTGTCGTAATTAGGAAAAACCCTGTATACTAATTTAATAACAAGTCCTTTTGAGCCACCCTGTACATTCAACATACAATTCGTTTTGTGGAAATGTATTTTCTCATCAAGTTTTGTATTATATATGTTTTATTTTATAAATCTTTAATCGTTTCAGGCCACATTTATTGAAGTCAGACTATTTTTTTAACTGTACTTATCATAAGAGAAAATGTAGAAATTTATATATTTTAACGTCATATCTAAAAATATAAACGTTAAAAGTGCCCCAAGAAATATTTAAATAAGAAAATATCAACATGTATGTCTGACGCATATAATGACGTTTATAAGATTCTAAAGGTAGATGCTATATTTAATTTGGCCGGCTTATATGTATATCTGTTAAAAACTGATATAAAGATCATAAATGGCTAATTTAAATATTATTTCTCGCTTATTTACATTAGAGTAACCAGTACTTTTATAGAACGTTGGTGTTATTAACTTCTAAATTTTAAGTAAAACTGCAATAAAACAGCGAACATTTGACACTCTTCAACTTATGTTAAGTTTGTCGTTATGGAGTTTATAAGAAAACGAGTAAGAAAAGCTTTGATAGGGAAAAAACAATAATAAATTAAAACATCAAGTTGTTAGAGGAGAAGATATTGACTTTTTTAATGTACTGCATCGCTTAAAAAGTGCCTGTTTCTAGCCAAGCAACAAAAAAAATAGACAATTTTCTTAACATATTTTTCGCAAGTTACTTGTCAAATGACCTAATTGCGCCACTATCATCCTTACAAATTGGTTAATTGTTACACTAATTTACTTAAAACTATTAATTAGTTAAGACGATATTTTATTAAATCTGTCGCCTAGCTTAGGCAATTTTAAAGTCATATAATTTAAGATTTATTAAACAGTGGAAAGATAATTCTTCCCTTTTACTGTCGATAATCGGATATTACATTTTATATAATGCGAACATTGCTTTGACAAAGAGACTAGTGTGCAAAAAGTGCCCTTTCGCTTACCGGTAAGGAAATAACCATTTTGGAAGCTAAACAATTATTTTGTGAGCATTGTACTAAAGAAGTGTTGACTGTAATTTAGGGCTTTAGGCCTCGGCTACAATACCAAGCGGAAAGTGCCAAATCGCTGTACTGGTGGCCACTACTGGCTACGAGATGTTGTATTAAGAGACGTTTTGAAACCAGTTTACGTATATTAGAAACGCTCCGCTAATAATAATTGTTCGGTTCAAGCTGCAGAGCTTTTTACTCACATACATATATTGCAGCCGCTTAATGTAAAATACAAATTGTTTTATGCTAACAAAAAGATCAAAGGTAGCGCTCTCACACTCTCCGCTCACCGCTTGTCTCTTGGTATTGTAGCCGTAGCCTTAGTGTCAAAAAGCATACAAATTGATTTTAGTAGCTTACATAGTTAACTTCTTTTGACATTAGGGTCGTTTGATACAATTCACGCTTTTTACGTGTAAATAGTCATTCACAATCATACACGAATGTAGAGATTGTTTATATGTACTGTTAAATAAAAGCTAACACCACCCAAACATTATGCAATAGACTCTTTTTCTCGCTTTGTTTAAAATAAAAAAAGAGGAAAGGGAATGGACCAATTTAATAAATCCAGTATTTGTAGGTCTGAATTTTGGTGTTCTCTGTTTAGATCAAAATATTAGAATGCAGTTGTATATAACTTCTAGAAGACTTCTTATATTCCGAAAATAATTGTAATTAAAAGTGACCTAAATTTTTTACATTTGGCCAAAGCCAAGGCCTAAAGTGACATTTGCGAATTAAAAAATAAGGCAGACGCATACTTTTTAAATGCAAGCTTGTGTCGTTTGTTACCGCTCATCCCATATCTAATGATTTTCTCCTATTGTTATGGCCCTTTGATCATGGTTTTTACAAAGTGAACAAAATCTTCTGAAGGCTAAAAATACCATATTTTCTACCCTTTTAGAGACAGGGTAACTTATCTCGCTATCTAAAATTATTCTTTATTTCCTTTTTATTGCACGGTTGTACCAACTTTAAAGCAAAAATAACCAATTAGCTAAATAACCGAACAAAAATTCTTGGCGAGGCAAATGTAGTATATCTTGATCTGTTTCCTAGGCTTATGCAGAAATTGCGCACAACATTCGACGACGACCAACTAGGCTTTTTGCCCCTTTGAGATTAAGGGGCGGCGGTGAAAGTTCTCTCAGCACGGGTACTTCTGGATGGGGAACACCGCCATCTCAACAGGCCAGTAACAATAACAGTAAGTTTATGTTCCTCTTTTTTTTTGTTAGAAATAAAATAAAACTCGCTAGACTTTTACTTTTGCATTAAGATTTTCAGTATAAACGGTAATTAGTGTCACGTGTGTTAAGATGATTTTATTTAATTAAATACAGAGAAAACTCTGATTTTTACTTAAATAAAATGATAGTCTCTGGGCCAGTAATGATATGGACTTCTAGATAAGTTCTTAAACTTTTTATTTTTTAAATATCAAAAAGAAATTTGGTACGTAGTATATCACATAACTGTACATTGTTTCATGGACTTTGTTGTTTTTAATTTAATCTGGTTTAGTAGGAAACAATAATAATTTTCAAATTTTAAATGAGACACCCGATATAGTTTTATTTTGAATCGATAATGACATTTCAAGTACAATCACACTGACTACTTTTTGACATCTAACCCCACAATCATCAATTTTAGGCGTTCAACCAATTATAACCGCGGTAATAACTGGTGACAACTTTGACGTATAATACATTGTTTAAACGTCAACATAACCGATTGGTAAATACCGTTTTAAAATTGGTTCTTCGCCTAAAATTGATGAATGTTTTTAAGTTTTAATTAAGAATGCCAGTAGTGCGATAAAACTATAAATGTTGGACTAAAATGTTACATAAAAATAGGTATAACTATCTATTCTGCGGTGACTACTTGATCCAATGTTTACTCTTTTGTCACATTTATGACCCTCTTAGATTAAAAATTTAAAATATTTACAAGTTACAGTAGTGGCCATAATTATAGCAACTTTTTAAAAAAATAATAGCTTAGTTAAAATAATTTCAATCAACGTGAATTTATTATAGAATATTTATTTTCTATTGGTGATGTTTATGGTAAGAAGAAAAACCTTTATTTTTTTATAACATAAAAAAATGTGAATTTATTTTATCTTCTTACCTGGACAAAAATATAGCAACTTTAATTTTTATATATAATTTAAGCAACGGTACAAATTTTAAGAGCTTAAAACTAATACTTAATGTAGTATCCTTTATGTTTGATCACTTCCATACACCGTAGCGGTTTGGACTTAATTAGTTTTTGAATATATGACATGTCTATAGTACCCAGGCATTATGAAGTTCCGTAAAAAGTTCGTTTAAATTTGAGTAAGTTTTATCCCTTATTTAGTTGTCAGCATGATCCCACATATTTTTAATTGGGTTTAACTTCGGGAATTGGAAAGGCCAAGGCAAAACAGTGATGTAATGATCTTGCAACCAATCAGCAATAACGTGGAATTTATGCTTGAGATCTTTGTCACGTTGGACAAAAAATTTTTGTGACATGTGTTCATCAACATAGGGTAGAGGTAAAATTAAAAAAGTTTGGTACCAAACTTCTTTGATTCCAAGTCTACCTATTTATTATTTAGTATGTCTCTGTACATAAACCTTATTTTATCCTTTTTCATTGAAAAACAATTTTTAAGGGCAAAAAAAGGTCCTCTCAGTCTGGTTTTTTAAACTTGTACTTTAAATGTATATTGACTGGTACGTGAAACTGACACAGAATTAATGTTTAAAAAATAGTAACTATTAGCGCATGAACTCATGAACTCTTTGCAGTGTAACAAAACTAAAAGCAAAACAGTTTTTAAGATTGGTCTTTCAGGGGTTACATCACCTTGATATTTGGAGCAATGAAGTATAAAAATAAACTATTTTTGCGAGGATATTAAGTATATAAAATACTTATAATTATTTTACATATATGTACGTAGTAGTTACGAATAATTTAAAGCATCAGAGCCAATTAAAAAATAAACTGAGACATGAGCCATTGGAACATCTTAAAAATTTTGCTTATGCTATACTTTTTAGTTGAGTTGTTAATTTTTTTCTATTAAGAAAGGTAATAGTTAAGACGTAACATAGTATTTTTTTAGAAATTACTGATGGTTAATAGGTTTGTCAGATGTACGGTGTTCGACCTGACAGTCCGGACAATAGAATGTCCGTTTTTTTTAGGACTTAAATAAAAAAACGCCATAATTTAAGAAAAAATGGTATTTTGTTTATAGTGCAACACCACACAGACTGTAACCAAAGTTTCCAAGTGTGAATAATCATCGTCAATCAAAGAAACCCACCTTTGTAAACATGTAAAATAATTACGATATACAAATCAAGATTTCACAAAATAGTTCAATAATAATTTGAAATTAAAAAATATTTGGAGAAACAACAGAAATCGTCTGTCTTTACAGAGTGTTGCAGTTCAACAAAGTTTGTTTAAACATAAGTCCGGCAATTTATTGTTTCCCATATACAGGGTGCTATCCTT
>JACEGR010012264.1:0-12106 GCA_014170235.1 Listronotus bonariensis | reverse complement strand
TGTGGTGACATGTGCTCTTTCTCGAAGCATTATAGGTAGGCAGTTTTTTGTTTTATTGCAAAGTCGGTCTATATAAGGTTCGGCCATATTGCTTTGACGTGTTATGACGTCACATCTCCCATTTTTCGGCCATGTTATTCAGTGCCGGAGATATACAGTTTATTGTATTAGTACCGTTTACAAAACAGTTTTTAATTGTTATTAAGTTGTAAATTCTTTTACTTTAAATAAAAAACATTTGGAATTACATCTTTCAACAAATATCACTTTCAAAACAATGCAAAATGAAATGCGCAAATTCTAGACGCCACTGAATTGATCTTTAGCTTTGATTTTTACCCAGTCTTGCCAACTTTTCTTCGAGAAGTGCCCCTTCCTTGCGTCCCCGACCTCGAACCGCCTAAAAGTTGAGGATATGTCGCAACATTATAAATATAAACTAACCTTGGTTTTGTTGTTTGTTATTGTAAAACATGGCGTCTACAAGTAGTGGAAGTAATAATGCTTCGATAAATTTAGCACAGAATAAGAAAAAAGAAAGCTATACAAGTGTGAAATAATAAAAAATGCTAGAGTAAAAGGTAAAGAATATATTAATTAGAAAGGTGCTGTAGTTTGTTGTAAAAATTGCAAAAACTAAAGATATTGCTGATTTTAAAAGTTGGTGGCCGAAGTTCTATATACAAAAACATTTTGTCCATTATATCTCTTGGTAGAGGTGTGCCGAGGGCCCAAAAATGCACATTTAAAATTTCAAACTTTACTTTATTTTAGATATTCTTCAAATGAACCTGGGGTAGTTAAGGCGTTTAATTTTATAGATTGTGTAACGAGCCATAATTTTAGACTTGCCACTTCCAACTTATTACAATTTCCTACTCTTGTTCAACAACCAGCTTATCCACAAGGATAGGTTCCTATAAATTCAAAAAACTTGATGACATAAAGCGACTTTTTTATACATTCCATAAAAGCACCACGACTTCTATACAGAGATAATAGGAGTAAATTGGCCAAGAACTAAAAATGAAAACCATTAGTATTGTTTTTTTTTTATTTTGTAATGTTTTTTCATGTATTATCATTATATATAATAAAACCAAATTGATAAAATGTGCGTGAAAAGGAGTCCCGATACGATAAAGGGACTTATACCGGGTGTTGCATCGCCGGGCGGGACATAGGAAATCCCATGTAATTTTTAATGGGGTCAATTATTGGCTCCCTTAATTATTTTAGAGAAAAATCTATTGAAGTTTATTGAAGAGCATGCAAATCTACGTCCATGGTAAAAACTTTAGATTTTTCGGTTAACCCATTTGCTAGTTAGATGCTAACATATTTTTAAAATTGTTACATTATTATCGCCTCATATTTATGAACAACAATAAAAATACCAGTTAGTACGATTTTTTGATAATAATAAAGCACTAAATTTCAAAATGACAACGTAATGTTGTATTTGAACTTCATTCAAAACATCGGTTATTTGGGTTGCGTTTCGAAAGGCGCTGCGAGCAATTGCAATTGTTTTCAACATTTTTTTTACTTTTTACGTCATAGTTTATTTTTTTATTTCAACTACCACGTAATCTCATATCAACTCCCGAGCGAAGCTGGGAATCATAGCTAGTTCAATATAAATATAACCTTATTTGCTGAGTTTTTATGTTCATTTCAGACACATCACATGTCGCGTATTTTCAAATACCCATATTTTTTTACTTATTTTTCTTTAAAGTTTAAATATTATCGTATTTTACCAGTTTTCGGGCGGGTTTTAAATGCTAATTATTTAAAAATAATTTTGTCAACTATCCTTTTAGATTTTCAGTTTTTTTATTTTTGTAAATGGTTTAAAACTGACATGTGCTGTTTCTCAAATGACCGATTTACTTATTTTTACAAGTAATCAAAAAGTTATTTAAAATTGAATTTTAATAAAAATTTGTTTGTCCAATTTTTTTGTCTAGGAGTGTATGTCTTTCACAAACAGATTGTTTCGTTTATTTACTAAAACCTTTTCAAAGTGGACCTTTTATTCGTGTCACACCTTTCCACTGTTTCCAACACTAATTGACTGAAATTCAAATTCAAATCAGACACCTTAAAGGGCTGCTCTTGTTCCTCGAGGGTTTGTCTCGAGGGAAATTCGCAGGAGTCAATTACACTGCTCCGTTTGTCCTGCTGGGTCGGAACCTCCTGGCCTAATCAGGACGTAAACACGACAGCAGCAGTAAGAAGAGCGGCGATCGTAGAGGTGTTTCTGGTGATAATTTTATGTTTTGCCAGGGTTGCCAGATCAGTCAGCGCAATTTACCTGTATTGATATTTAAAAATCTCCTAAATTTGCGACTCAAACGCAAAAATCCCCATTTTTTTTTACATAATTAACCGATTTTTTGAAAATAAAATCCCCACACTTCTGTATTTATTATACTCTATTTTTTTGCAAGAGATAGCAATAAAAATGTCTCGGGACGGTTAGAAGGTTGTAAACCATAGGCGCACCAGTCTCTGTGCAAAGAACAGGTAGAAATACACCGAATTGCGTTAAATAAGGATTATAAATTTTATATATATTTTAGTATCTTTCCGTATGTGTAACTGAGTGGTTATAAATTGTTAGAGTATTGTTCAAAGTATTACAATATTGTAAAAATGGCTTCCCCGCAGAAACGCGCATGTCTCGGCCATTTAACTGTAAACGAAAAGCAGATTGTTAAAAACGTATTCGATTATACAGGGTGCGGCAGAATGGACTCCCACATTTGGGTGGCAAATAAAAAGTCTACTATAAAATATGAAGCTAAACTTTTATTTTTTTCAAAGAGAGCACACTTTAAGATTTTCTTAATTATGTTTTCAAAATTACATCGTGTAAGTGACGGCCGTTAGCAGCGACACACATGCGAAGGTGTTCCTAGAAGTTCCGCATCTCTTTTATCACCATGTATTGAGGAATAGCAGCAGTTTCATCTCGGATCGCTGTCTTGATTTAGGAAAGTCAAGAACCAGTTGCCCTTAAGTTAGCAACCCATTTAAAAATTGTTTTCCGGTCTTGAACAGAGGCATTCGAAGGCAGGAAGCGCGTACAAAATGCTCTTTTCGACGCGGTGACACATTCGTCATTTTTGAATAATAGCTCAATAACAAATCCACGTTGGTCACCAGACCAAGACATAGCGCCTAGTTACAAACCTTATCAATCGCCCAAGCGAATGTGACCATCCCCACCAATGTCCAACTTCCATTACCGATGTCCTAGCCTGATGAAATGTGGGAGTCCATTCTGCCGCACCCTGTATTAGAATTGATCAAAACTCTAATTTAAGTGTGGACGATTGTGTTCAAAAATGTGCGTTGATGACTGGGGTGGGAAAAGCGACAATTTACAGAATTTTGAAAAA
Source organism: Listronotus bonariensis (assembly GCA_014170235.1). NCBI lineage: Eukaryota > Metazoa > Arthropoda > Insecta > Coleoptera > Curculionidae > Listronotus > Listronotus bonariensis. The sequence continues at coordinate 8,696 of JACEGR010012264.1, read as the reverse complement.
AGAAAAAGAGGGAGGTATAATTCCACCAAAAAAGCGACCGAGCAAAACAGAACTTTATATAACAGACGACACAAAACAAACAATTCGACGAATTGTACATAGTTATTTTACCGAAAAAAATCCCTACTTTAGATGTCATGTTTCAAGCTGCGAAAAATTATCCACACGTGCCGAAAATAAGTAGAGTAAAACTTTGGAAAATCTTAAAAGGTCTAAATTTTCAGTGGAAAAAATTCCAAAGAAAATCTTTATTTATAGAGAATGGAGAAATTGTCCATTGGAGGAGAGATTATTTGAGAAAAATAAAAAAGCTCGTACTGAAGGAAAGACAATATATTATCTAGATGAGACTTGGATAAATGAAGGACATACCGTTAAAAAATATTGGCAAGATGGGAATATAACAACTGCTCGCCAGGCTTTTAATGAAGGACTTTCTACGGGTTTAAAACCTCCATCTGGAAAGGGGCGTAGACTAATTATTACTCATATTCGAAACGAGAATGGTTTTGTAGATGGAGGTCTTTTAATGTTTGAGTCCAAAAAAACAGGAAATTATCACGAAGATATGAATGCTGATGTATTTGAAGAATGGTTTTCGCAGATAATCGACTTAATACCAGAGGGTTTGATTATTGTAATGGATAATGCAAGTCACCACACCAAAAAAGTAGATTGTGTTCCAAATTTAAGCTGGCTTAAAAAGACATTCAATCCTGGTTGATGCAGCAAAATATTGAACATCCTACAGATAGTGTTAAACTAGAGTTGTTGCAGCTAGTAAAAAATGAAGTCGCCACAAATAAAGCTAAGTACACACGTTTTGTAATTGATGAAATAGCTAAGAAACAAAATATAACTGTATATCGGCTGCCACTGCGAACTAAACCCCATAGAGCTTATATGGGCACAAGTGAAAGGTGAAGTAGCCAGAAATAATACTACGTTTAAACTAGTAGATATAAAAAAAACTATTTCAAATTGCCATATCTAATGCTTCCCCAGAAAACTGGAAAAAATGTGTCGAACATGTATTAGAAGTAGAAAATAACAGACAACTTTTAAACGTTTGTGTTGGTGAGGGAGGAAATAATCCTGACCAAGTAAACTTTGACACAAGAATAAAAATTGTCGTGTTCGGGATTTTTATAAGTGCACAAATAAAAGAATTATTTAGGGTTGCTCGTTTTAATTGGAATGCACTGTATATACAGGGTGCTACATAATTATTTGGACATAAGTTAATGTAGGATACTCGACATGAAAATAAAGCGTTTGAGCTCAATATCGCTTATCAAAATGTTATTGGTTTTCGTTCTACAGGGTGTTAAAACGAATTTTTACCAAACATTTAGTAAAATATCTCGGAGTCCACTGGACAGATTAAAGTGAAATTTGGTGTTCTCTTACTATTTGGGATGACGAACAAGAATATAATATCTATTTTGCCATTACCACTAGATGGCGCCACATACAATAACATTAATTAATTAAAATCGTCATAACTTTTTTGACCTTCCTGTATGCACATTTGCGAGTGGAAATAATAGAACAGCATTAACTTTGGTTAAAAAAGGTATACTTCTTTGATCTCCAAAAATAGACCGTTTTCGAAAAAAATTAACAGTTGCTGAGATAATCCACATTTCCGGTTTTTCTAACTAATCACTGTATTTAACATTATTTAATAAATTTACATAAAATATATTCTGCGACACATACACAAAAATTAATTATAATCAACAACAACATGTAAATTTAACAATGTTTGTAATTATTTTATCATCCACAATAAATTAACTTTTAACCGGCATTAAAACAATAAAGTGGTAAATAATTTATTTTGTAAATATTTCAGGTGAAAATTAAAATAATTAGTCCTCCAGAACTTCTGTGTGCATAATTAAAATATTAATTTAAACAATTTTAATATTAAAATTTAAATTTCAGCAGATAAGCTAAATAAATTATTCTGCTTTTATGTTGACCCTATTTAGGTTAATGTATAAAAGTCAGACGCGGTTCGCCTATAGGGTCATTTGGTTAATTGGGTCAAATCTACCTAGATAATTTGTTTTTTAAAACCAAAAAATAAAAGTAATTAATCCCTAAACATGCCTGGTTGCCTTTGCTCGATACCGAAGTACGAGTATCTTCAGGAAAACTAAAAATCAACTAATTCATCACCTTTTTTGTCCTACAAATAATAAATACACCAGTTACTTATGTCACTCATGACATTTTCAGTTTGCAGTACTAAAAGCATAAAATTAAAATCATTTTTAATTTTATTTTTTACCTTAATTTTAACTTGACAACGGTGCGTTGTCTTGCCACCAAAACGTCGTTTTTTAATTAGATTTTTTTAGCTTTTTTTGGGGGTTTTTCTTTATTTTGTTTCAGGCGACCGGCCAATTCATAGAGGTGAATAGGGCTGAACAGGGTCAGCTCGTATACCCCGGGACCAAGACAGAAGCGGTCCCATTCTTTTCAGGCGTGTACCCAACAAAAAGACTATCCAATAAATGAATCCGCCTAACCAATATAGAGCATATACCGGGTGTTGCTCCGACGAGCGGGACATAGGGAATCCCATGTAAATTTTGAAGTGGTCCAATATTGGCTCCCCTAATTATTTTAGAAGAAAATATTACAAGAATTTTTTAAAGAGCATGAAAAGTTGTACCTAGTGTACAAACTTCAGCTCTTCTCAGTCCGCCAGCTAAGAGATAAATGCTAAAATAAGTTACGAATCTCCTATCTTCTTACGCGCCTTGTATTATTAGAAGTTTATAATAAAATACTAGAAAAATTATTTAACCTCTTACTCTCAAGTTGTCAGATCAATGTTACATCATTTTTAAATAATGAACTACTTAAATCAAAAAAATCACTATTATAAAATGGTTTTACCAGGGAGATAGTTATCGAAGAGTAAGCGAACATGTTTGCAGCCTATTTTCCCAATAGGCCAATACCAAGTAAATCGACAATAGAACGGACGATAAAAAATTTGAAACTACAGGCACAGTAATCAATAATTGCAAATGTGAAGAAAATCGACGTGATCTTTCGCCAAACGATTTTTTTCTATGGGGACATTTAAAAACTAAGCTACCAATAAAAATATGAAAATTGAGTCCAGCTAAGGAATGCTATTTCCGCTGAATGTGCCAGAATATCGATGTACCAACTAGCCAACGTAAGAAATGAGTTTTATAATCGTTTGGGTTATTGTCTGGCAGTTAATGGAGGAATATTTGAGCATTTGATTAAATCCTGATATTTTCGTCATAAATTGATTTCTAAATGTAGAAAAATTTGTTTTATTGTCTTGCGTAACTGTGAGTGCATGTGTTGAAATTAGCTGTAAACTAAAATGAAATGCGAGGATTCTTTTGAAATTCCCGTATAAAATAATTAAGTTTTGGCAATGACATTATAAATTAATGATCTAAATTGTACACTGATAAATCGATATGGTGTTTTTATTATTGATTTCAAGAGTACAGGGTGCATAATGAGATACTACGTTGCAGAAGTATTAAGCAGTTTACTCTTTACTGGTTGGTTGAAAAATCCTCAAATTTTTATTTTGGGTGGAACTTACTGTGCTCTTCAATAAATCCTTATAGCATTTTTTCTAAAATAATTAGGGGAGCCAATATTTGACTACTTCAAAATTTACATGGGATTCCCTATGTCCCCCTCGACGGAGCAACACCCGGTATATCTTCAATTATAGAACCCTTAATAAACACATTACTATTAATAAATTTATTAATATTTTATGTGCTTTGCATACTAATACCAAATAATTCTAAACAAGATCAAAACCATGTTTTGCGTATTTAATAAAAAAGTAATATTGCAATATATTTTCATTTTAGTCGTAAATGAATGTGTATAAATATTCACTTGAACTGTTATATTTTAATATAAATCAAATTTATATATATGAAACACACTTCTATTTTTATGTTTTTCATTATTTATCGTTTATATAAATCATTTCAAATAAATTAAATGCTCAAGTTATTTATAAAATTTTTGATAGGTTTTGTTATAAAGGCTAAAAAATGGATCTGTTAATATTTAAAAAAAATAAATATATTTTTGTATTTTATTTTCAAGGACTTTATTTCTTTATACAGGGTGTCCGGGAAAATGTGAGAAATCTCTCGCACACGTATGGAACAGATGAAAATAACACGACAAGTTCCTATAAAAATTTTCCGTTTAAGCCCCCTGCGGAGATATGATCCCCTAAAGGGGGCAGCTAGAAATCGATTTTTCGTGAATAACTTTTAAAGCGCTCTGTATAATTTGATAATATTTTAGTACGATGCATACTAGTAAAGACCTCTTAAAATAGTGCCCTTGAAACTTATGTCGCTTCTTTAGTTTGCCAGGGACGGACTAGTTTTTGCACATTATTGATAATATTTTTACGCCCTGTATGGTGAAGACACAAAAATATGTTTTTGGGTAGTTTAACCTTTTGCTAAAAAAGGTACTCTTGTTTGACATCGATAAAATGAGCCGTTTTCGAGTAAAAAAGTCTTTGTTTTTCTGCTACGAGAGGACTTCAATACTGAATCAAAAATTACAAATTACATCAAAAATAAAATATTGTATTATTAAACAAAAATAAACTCTTATTGTTAAAATAATTTAAACGGAAAAATTTTATAGAAACTTGTCGTGTTATTTTCATCTGTTCCATACATGTGCGGAGATTTCCCACATTTTCCCGGACATCCTGTATATTTAATATAATAATAATTTTTATTCGAAAATTCTTGACATAAAGTCCTGGAATAAAACCCTTGTCAAATATAATTTTTAAAAGGTCACATATATATTTTGTAAATATTGACGTTTTGGCGAATTAGCCTTCACCAGAATATTATGTCCCCAATAAAAGAAAAAGAGGTACAATTAAAATACAAAAATTTATGTGCACTAAAGTTTATTTTTGTATTTTAATTTATATCTTTGTTCCCTTTATAGACATACGATTCTGATGAAGACTAATTCCCAAGACGTCAATATTTAAAAATATATGAAATATGATAATTGACAATTTGACAAGGGGTTTTATTTAGGACTTTTATGCCCAAGAATTTCAAAATAAAACAAAAATAAAATATTAGTAAAGTGCTTTAAACCCGATCTATAAATGTTTTTCGAATTTTTATTTTAAGTAAAAAAGGGTGCTAATTTTGTAGTAGTATTTTTTGTAACGTTTGTATTTTAATTGCATTATTGCAGGTTAATAAAGGCGTTGGTTTGTAAAATTATCATAGCTCATGTTACAGTCTTAAATACCAGAGACAAGAATGAGACGAGCAACTAAATATAAATAAATTATCCGATAGAGAGATAGCTGCTGGGCCTTCCTTGTCTGTCTTCAAGGAAGGTAAACGCAGATGGCGCGTGAGTCGACTTATCGTTTGCCCGCTAAATTCAAATTATATAGCTGTGCTATTTTTGCCCTTAATGTTAGGTACTTGTTTTTGTTTCCTATTAATATAAAATATTGGGGTTTAGTTCAATAATTACACACACCTAATTAAAAATGTCATTTATTTGGTTTTTATAAAGATTTTTTTCTTACAGATAACCATGTCAATATTACCTTAAATTATCTGTTGAAAAGCACAAATTTAATATATACACTGTGATCACTAATAAAAGTCAATATTCAAAGTCCAATTAAAGGTAAAAACCACGAAACACACAATAAATCACAGAAAATGTAAACAAACTGTCCAAACAAATCGGCCATTGAAAATATCAAACACAAATATCGAATAACATTTCGGCGTGATCTGCCTGCGGCAACGTTGTCAGAGTTAAAAATATTCGATTCATGGTATATTTTCTTTCTCTTAATTAGATGTGTTTCAAAAAGAACATTAAAGTTTACATGCAGAAATTGTAAACAACTTGGCAACCAGGGCAAAGCGATGATTGCTCCATCTACGCTAGTCTGCCATGATGAAAGACAAAGACATATTTATTGGAACTTGCGTTAAACCAGAAAGAGATAAATACAATGGACAAATTGTTAGGACCAGTTACTCATCTCATTGTCGTCTCTGAAAATACCCTTCTTATTTTCAAATGGACTAATGTACTGAGTGGTCCATTAAACTAATATGAATCTTTAAGCGATCTGATAAATTCTAATAATTTTTATAAAGGGTGTTCATTTAAAAACTTTCCACTCAAGTTATCTTCGAAACGAGACAGATTTGAGAAAATCGCCGAAACACGGCAAGATATTTATTGAGGGGGAACGTTTTTTACAAAAATTGGACGGCGCCTCTTAACTCCTTAACCACCAGGGCCACCACCCCAAAATTCTTAAATGAGAAGGCGGGTCGAGTAATACATCATTTTAAAGCTCCTGACGAGTACTTTATAACCCTAGAATATGAGTAAATATCTTCACCTATTACAAAATGGCGGTACTTTAAAAATTACCTAAATACCTGATTTGGATGGCCATATTTCCGAAACTAATAAAGTTAGATGTACCTAATGTGGTGTTTTCTTAAAGCTCTTTTAAAGGTCTTTTAATGGTGATACTGGTAGTAATATACAGGGTAGAAGAAAAAGTACATATTTTTTATTTAAGAACCCTGTATATTCTTTTACCATTAAAAAGATCTTTAAATGAGCTTTAAGAAAATACCACATTAAGTACATCTAACTTTATTAGTTTCGGAAATATGACCTACCAAATCAGGTATTTGGGTAATTTTTAAAGTACCGCCATTTTGTAATAGGTGAAGATATTGACTTCATATTCTAGGGTTATAAAGTACTCTGTCAGGAGCTTTAAAATGATGTATCACTCGACCCGCCTTCTCATTTAAGAATTTTGTGGTGGTGGCCCTGGTGGTTAGTTCTGGTTAGTAGTAGTAGCTAGTAGTTGTAAAAACGTTCTCCCTCAATAAATATCTTGACGTGTTTCGGCGATTTTCTCAAATCTGTCTCGTTTCGAAGATAACTTGAGGGAAAGTTTTTAAATGAACACCCTGTATAATGTTGTTAATGCATCTACATATGCCTTTAACAAAATATTTTTAAAATACTAAACCGTTCCTGTAACAGAGCGTTTTGTAGGTGACATTTGTGGTACGTCACCCTGTATATCTAACCGAAAACAAACCATTTTTGTAGTATTTAGATTCTATTGTATTTTAATAAGGTAAAAAAACAAATAGGTTCTTTTTAAACTGTTATTTATTCGTCTGCCAATTACCATTCTTTTGAGGGATATAAAATAAATTGAGTTTTTTCTAGCCAATTTGTGCAAAGCCGATAAAATATTCGACCGTTATTTAATAAAAATGTCTAGACCTTACGCTGAATAAATTGCTAATACCTCAACCCGCTATCAAAAGCATTTATATTTATTGTAATTGGTAATAAATTTATTTGTATAGTAAAATACCCATTTAAAAATAGTTATTAGATCAAACCGCCGCAACCCAGCCCACGCACAGCACACGCGCAGGCCACGCTCAACCCACATCCTTCCGACGTTCACGTTTTTTGATCAGTTTACCGCTTATTGGACCCAATTCGGAATCAACCATATTTCAGATTTTTAAAAACAAACCCATGCTGCACAAGACCCACGAAATCAGTGCAGCGAACACAAACCCATCCACGCGTGGCTGGCAGCAGAATGGGCTAGCTCTGGGCTGGGTCCAATATGCGTCACTCCATTTAAAAGCATGTTTTACATAGTTATGCACGCGTGGGCTAAGCGTGCGTGTGTGTGGGCTGGGTTTAATTTGCGGTGGGCCAAAGTCCATATATTAAAGGACTTAAGACATAGCCGCCATATAAGAGTTATTGCAAAGCATGTTGACAGTACCATTAACCTAAAAAATCTCGTTCAATTTAATGCATCCAAAACACAATCATGTTCCTTGTCGCAAAAAACAAACATCAAACACTCAGCCTTTGCTTATGAGTGGCCAGGTTTTGCAGAGCGAGGACACATTTCAACCTTGTGGGCGTCACATTTGAGAATAACCTTAACTGGCATAAACGCATTGTATCTATAGCGACCGCAGCTTCAAAAAGCTTGGATTTCTTTTCCGAGCCAAAAAGTATTTTTTCTCCTTCCAATTTATACACTTTGTATGTCTTCCAAATTCGACCCTCTCTGGAATATTGTTCTCATGTCTGGGGAATGGCATTCGCTACAACCCTCAGCATTCTTGATGCCATTCAATGAAGGGCTGTTCGTCTTATTAATGATCCCTTTACTTACTCAAAGACTTCCTTCTCTTGTCCATCGTCGAGCTGTGGGAGATCTATCGCTCTTCTATAGATACTTTTACGGTTTCTGCTCCGACGAATTATCCAGTATAGTCCTCCTCTTGCAGCTCCCAACAGGAGAAACTCGTCGTGCCACGCGTGTGCATCCCTCATACGGTCCAATTGACAGGCCCCGAACTTCTCCCATTTCGTTGCCCGCGTTCTTAATTATCCCCAGAGTTTCTAGACTGTGGAACCTGCTGCCAGCGGAGGTCTTCTTCCCTCCCTCCAAATTCTTCAAGTTTTTAAGTCCCTGTTAACAAACTTCCTCTTACCCCACGGTACGTTAGTATTTAGGCTTTCAGCCTTCGTGGATTGTCCAAAGATAAAAAAATGTGAAAATGTTTTAG
>JACEGR010012263.1:0-12107 GCA_014170235.1 Listronotus bonariensis | reverse complement strand
GTATTGGGAATAATAGGATCAGTGCTGGATCACAGTGTATTTTCTACTGAAGAAAGGAGTAAATGGTGTGCCCTTTTGTGATTAATCAGTGGCGGCGCCAGCTTTTTTTTAAGTTGGGCGATATCCGGCAGAGAAATTTAGAGGGTAGGCAGTAAAATGTGCAGTGCGATTTTGTTATCATATGAATACAGGGCAATTCAGTACAAATATTTTAAAAGCTCATTTTTAAGGTTCTATAAATTAAAAACAAAAACCTCCTCAAACCTGCAATCATCGAAAATTGGGTTTAAAAAACTGTGGCAACATTTTTGCATCAAATCTCACGAAAATTTGCACCTCCCTATCAGTTAAAAACTTGTATTTATTATATGATGTAAAGAAGGTAAAAACCCATTAATTTATTAAAGATTCTTTCACTTTAGGCCGGTATTAATGGGTGTAAAGCCTGTCGATGCCCAAAATGACCAAAATTTTATGTGTAAGATCAATTTTAAAAGTTAAGCTACACCAGCATAATGGCCACAGAAGAATTTAAATATTTTTTTTTGTATTTTTGTGATAAACGGTTTTTGAAAAAATGTTTGTTTAGTAGGCTGTGTAAACCAAAAATATCTTACTACCACCTTTAGTGATATATACAGTGAGAATCTTGAAAAGAGTCCCCCCTCTTTATCTTTTAAATGGGACAAGTTATTGAGATCTGGTAAAATTCGGGTAATTTCCCTTAACTTTTGAATGGGTCAAAGTATCGAGATCGTCTAAAATTTGTATAAAATGGTGTCACTTAAGTTACTTTTTGCAATTAAATAATTTTGGTCACGTGGTCTAGTATTAAGGTGGCACTGGCAACTTTTTTTTGCAAATAGAAATGGAGGTCATGTAGCACATCGTTTTAAAGGTCTTTAAATTTTCTACTTAACGCTTGGCCGTTATCGTTATCGTTATAAAGGTCCTTTCCTACTTAATGCTACTTTGTTTTTAAAAATCGGCAAGGCCGTTCTAGACTTACAAGCCAATTTCATTAAAACCGCACTGTTTGTACGGTATTTAATTCACAAAGTAGCGTTGAGTAGAGAATTAAAAGGCCTTTAAAACGAAGTTCCACATGATTTCTATTTTTATTTGAAAAAAATATTTCAAAGGACAAAGTGGTAACTATTTTAACATCATATAACTGTATTTTATTTTGTTAATAAATGACATGCATTTGGTCATTAAAATTTTAAATAGGTACACATAACTAAGGGGAAAAAATGGAATTTTTTAAAAACATTATTAGAATATTTTATTGTATATTTGAATTTTACACTAAACTCCGTTTCTAATGACATAGCACAACATACTGGTACGTTTTAATATTGCGACCATAGATCATTTATTCAAGAATTCCATATTTCGGATTACTTAAATATGAGCTGACAAAATAATTTATATAAATGGAATGGTTTTTTGAACATGAATTTTTGCGTTCAATTAGCAGGTTGGGCAAAGAGCTGGGCGAGAGCAGGATGGGCGCTCGCCACACCGCGCCCACCCCTGGCGCCACCACTGTGATTAATGAACAAAACTTTGATCGTATACAAATTTAAAGAGAAAAAAGTCATTAGGGGTTGAAATTGCACCGTTTTCCTCTCTTTGCCCCCTTTCTGGTAAAAAATTGGGACAAAAGCGCTAAAAAAAAATAAAGACAAAAAAAAGGTCCCCAGCATAAATTATCCACTCCTTTCCTTCAATTTGCGTCCTTTCCCATGTATAATTCGGATTAACCACTACATATCAACTTAACAACAACTACGTTTTACTTTGTTTTTTTCCTTAATTTAAACACCTTCCGGTTTGGCGCTGAAGCGGTCGCTTCACGGCTTCACCCTTGATCCGGCACTGAATAGGATAGGGAATAATATAACGTTACAAAATGTCTGATTTTTCTTTTAATATAGAGAAAATTTATGTTTTGTATAATAAAATATTTTAAAATAAATCTACCTTTACGTTCTTGTGTGTTTATCTGAAAAAAAATCCAAGGAAAATAATATATTGTGTAACAAGTAGGAAAAGCGATATATTTTTGGATGATGATGGGGCTTGCTGGGAAAAGCTTTAGCCGAGTCCAGCAACCAGCATGGCCAAATACAGGCTGTTACAAATTCGAGGAACACCATTAGAATCCCCAAAACAGTAAGAGATACAGGGTTGGTTAAATTGGAGCGAAGTTGCGCTTTTTATGCTTACAACAATATTCCGTTTAAAAAGATATAAAAATTTGCCTCCGTTCCGAAATTATCCGGCAAAAACCGAAATTTTGCGAAACAGTTTTTATTGTTTTCTCGGTTTATTCAAAGAGATATTTTAAAACTAACGACACATTAACATTGTCACTTTTTCTGTTCTTTAAAATGATGTCACTACCTTTAAAATCCGACGTTTCGTCCTTTAGCCACCATCATCAATTTTGATTTTTTAAAAGGGCGGAACATTTGGTTTTAAACTTAGTATACTCGTGTTTTTAACTTAATACACTCGTATTTTAATTCTTAATACAACGATATATCACAGTTTACATTTATGCGACGTTTCGAACAAAAAAATCCACCATTTTTTTCATTAAAAATTACGTTTTTATTCCAAACGATTTTGGATTCCATGAAGGTAAGTATGCATCCTTTGTTTCTACAACTACCTATTTTTATTTCTTTTAATAATTTATTTATTTATAATTTAACTAACAAGCTACAAGAATTAAGGTAATTTACAAACATTTACTTACACGTTATAAAATAAAGTATTTAATTTAATCAAACTCCTATATTAACTTTATCGTAGTCTGTCATAAAAAAATTGATGCATATTTACCTAGAAACGGAAATGATCTAGAACGTTTGGAATAAATCGTTATTTGTAATGTCGAAATGGTGAATTATGATGGTTTATCGGTTCAAAACGTCGCATAAATGTAAAGTAAGATATATCGTTGGTTTTAGAATTAAATTACGAGTTTATTAAGTTTAAAACCAAATAATTCGCCCTTTTAAAAAACAAAGTTGATGATGGTGGCTCAAAGCGAAACGTCGGATTTTAAATTTACTGACATATTTAATAGAACAGAAAAAGTGGCAATGTTAATGTGTCGTTATTTAGTTTTAAAATGTTTTTTTTTTAAATAAATCGAGAAAACAATAAAAACTGTTTCGCAAAATATAGGTATTTCCGGAACGACTGCAAAATTTTTAAAATTTTAAAACGGTATATTGTTAGGCATGAAAATGCGCAACTTTCTCCCAATTTAACCGACCCTGTATCTCTTACCGTTTCCGAGATCCTAATGGTGTTCCTCGAATTTGTAACAGCCTGTATATTGAAATGGATATATGTTATTATTAAAAATTCTAACTACCAAATATTTTTCTACCCCTTAAATGTAGAGTAATTTTCTTTAATTAACTGTTCTAAATCATTTTTTTCAGAGTTTTTGGATAGTCAGTACACTGCGTTTATTGAAACCTTTTAGGCATTTTCAACATAAAAAACTGTGTAATTCGTTAAATGGAAAAATAAATAGAAAAGCTTGAATAACTTTTCCCCTTCTCCCCCCTCTATAAGTTATTGATGGTATTGCACACACGACCTACCTTAAAAAACTGTCAATTTTTTTTTTTAATACTTTAAAAAGTTATCTGCTCGAGACAGTAACCTCGCTATCCCATACTTTTTTAAAAAGTATAGTTATTTTCCAAGTGCTACTCAGAATAACAGTGACTAATAAGACCAATAAAATATTGCTACAAGGCACAGCATCACACAAAGACCTTGTAATATTTAAACAAATGGATGCGCATTACTTGTGAAATATTGGTGTTGCAGTTTATTTAAAAAGGCCTTTTACGGGCTTGTTTACCAAATGGTACATCCAAGAAAAAATGGTTCTAGTAAAATAAGGTCATTTACTGAAATGTTTTATATAAAAGTATATTTTATGTTGTTTTTAAAAACCAAGGGCTATATTAAAGTTAACATTTTCAATGTAAATAAAGTTATATAATGTGGGTTGTTTTCCAAAAATAATGCAACAAATATTTTTTGCATAAAGAAATGCCACAAATCCTATTGAGGTTAAAATATTATCATTAGTTTTAAATATATTGTTATCTAAGTCTAGACTATTTTTTTTTTTTGCATTGGAAGAAACCTGATAGCCATACAGGATGAACCAATAATTAAACTAAAAATTACGCTTGCACGGCACCTGCAATATATAAATATAACGTTTATTAGGTTTGTTCCAGCAGAATGTTGGAAACATGTTAGCAACAATCGTAAAACGCTGAATTTGTTACAAACATTAGTCAGAAATGTTGGCAACAGTTTTCTGCTGGAACGAAAAATAAATAATGCGTGCATACTGCTTATACGGCAATACAAGAAAGGTTATGTTAACAATTTGTCAGTAATGTTCGAAGAAAGTTTGCAAACAGTTTCCAACATGTTTCCAACATCTTAAAACTACTGCTGGAACAACAAACAGTTGTATAATGTTACAAACATGGCACTGCTGGAACGACAAATTTGACGTGCGCAGAATCCGAACGGTTGCAAACATTTCTGGCAGCCTGCTGGAACAAACCTATTATCAATTTCTTTAATTTATTGTTTTTAAAATATAATATATTATTTTACTGTTAATTAAATAAAATTATACAGTCTGTTATATCCTTTCTGTGGTCGAGACCTCCCCTTTTTTTCTTTTTTTTTTGTACAAAATTCCGGTAGATAACTACAGTAACTAACCATAAACACAAAAATTTAACCTTTTCTGCAACAAGAAACCCCTTTTAGGGGCCCTTTCAACAGGGGCACGGGGCGGACCCGCCTTGCTATGCTAGTGAGTAATGGTACAGCTTCAACAGTAACAACCCCTTAACCTTTATTTTTTATTGCTTGTTAGTTCTGGTTTGCGCGGTTTTCGCAAAAAGCCATTAAAAAGTTTGTTATTGTCTCTCAAATTTATGTTCAAAGTGCTACCATAAACTACTTGGAACAAAATAAATTGACATACCACTATTTACCTCAGTCTAAAAGTTGATCATTTGCGAGATACAGGGTGTCCAAGTAAAAAAATAAATGAAAAATTTGACACCCTGTATCTTAAAAAGCAGCAACCTATGGACTAAAAAAATTTATTGCTTTAGATTATTGTATTTTGGTCCAAAGAATTTGTGGTTTAATATTGTACAGACCTTTTGGACACTACTAGGTTACCTAGATAAAGCGTGAATGAATGAGAAGGCAAAGTTTGGTATAATGTTTGAAAAATGTTTAATTTGAAATATCTCAAAAACGGTTACTTATAGTGATATTTATTAAGTATACCTTTTTGTGCAAAAGATATAAAAAAATAAAACTTCTTTAATAAAATTGACTGACCCAAAAAAAACTTATGACACTTTGAATCTAAGTAGAGGACTGTAGGTGGCTCCCTCTAGATTTTACAACAAAATCACAAGCGATAAAAATGTCTTATAGTAAATAAAATATTAAAAAAACTTCCCAAGCAACACAAGAATTTGCCTTTTCGTTTAATAAACGTTTATTAAACGATATTGTCGTGTATTTTTGGTTTTGGTATATTTATTACACCTCTATTAAACATTTTTTAAACACGTGCATATTTTAATCGTATATTCAACGTATGTCATATCATCTTTTAATATCATAAAATTTTTAAAAAATATTTTACTTTATATTATGGTCTCATTTATGTGCGTGTTTTAAAAATGCACAAAAAATATGTTTATAGTTTGGAACTATTAATGATAATCTCATGAAACACTATTATTTTCGAGTATTTTAAAAACGTTTTTTTTCTTACTATTTACTGAAATTTCAACGTGTGAAACTAAAGCATAATCTACGTCTATTATAGATTATTTTTTATTAGAAAACTAACTATTATTGCTTTAAAATCATTATTATCATTCTCCTATGACAATATCATTGGTTTAGTAATAATATTTTTATAATTTTAATTTGATGTTAATATTTGCAAATATTTGACTTTGTGCTGTATATAAATAATATTGTCTAAAATTCCCTAAAAGTAAACGTACCAATAATCTACAAAATTTACTCATCCGTTCGGCATTATTCCAATAACAGCCAATAACAGCCTTACAATAACGACACGTGATGCGCGGCAGTCGCTTTTCTCCTCGGCTTTGTAACTAACCTTCGACACTTCGAAGTGACTTATGAGATTCAATGGCCGCCGAAAGCCGCTAAACAAAACGTCAGCCGGCTTCATGTTTCTTGTTGTAAAATATTGTGCAGTGCATTGTATTTCCGATTGCTAATAAAGTAAGTACCTACTTTTTACCTTTATTTTAATTGCGCTCATATCAATTCAATAGTTATACATATTACATATAATATTAGATAAGAATTGTTGATGTTTTATTTGATGAAGTCGGCAAAAATGGCCGCTGAACCTGTTGCGGAAATTTTCGTTTTGATCTCTCAACCCCTATTATACCTTATTTATAAGGAATGATTATGGCTCAAACACTTGGATTAGGTGAATGTCACACCTTACACCTCTGTTTTGTTTTAATTTTTAGTACACTAAAATAAAAATTATTGAAATATATCTTGGTTATTTAATGGTCTATTATACGTTTTTAATACACCATTTATAAACGTCTAATATATACGCTTTAATTTACGTGTATTGTGTACTATTTTAGTATTATTTTTAATTTTCTTAGAAATGTTTGGGTTGAAAGAAGTCGTCCATATTCTCAAAGAGACCTGATATAACATATCAAAAGAAAACAACAAAAAGTCTCGGTCTTAACACTTTTTACTAATTAACCGTTAAATGGTGACATGTGTTTCGCTCCTAAGAGCATTATCAGACCTAAAAAATAATACAAACAAAACCAATCAATTACAATAAAGACCTTAAAATGCGGGAACGGGACGGGAGCGGGACGAATTTGGACACAAAATATTCCTCATGGATATAGGAGTATTGTTTTATGATGCGGGACCTATTTCCACAGCGGGATATATGTATGTATTCACAACGCGTTGGTGTAAATATATTCATATCCCGCTGTAGAAATAGGTTCTGCATCCGTTTCGCCCCCGTCCCGTTCCCGCATCCCGCGTTGGTTTGGGCGTATCTTTAATCTACCCTAACAATTAATTTATTATGCAAAAAACACTAAGATCACCTGTACTTTTTAGTGACTTTGGGTTTTCTTTTTTACAGAAGCGGTCAAAATTTCATTTCAAGGTAAGGACCAGGTGCAGGGAGCTGCATTTGTCGGAGAACTCACAGACAAAGCTATCGGACAGGCATGCCAAGACTGGCTTAAACTGTCCAAACAGCGATACCGTAATGCCAAAACGTGAAAGACTCTATTATTATGTTTGATTCTAGAATTTTTTTAAGTTTCAACTGTTTTTTTATGTTCTATACAGTTTTTGTTGTGTTTTTTATTACTTTTATTTATTAGAGTGCAGTGTTAAGTGTTACCAGTTGCGTCCTTTTGATTTGAGAATTTGTTATTTTATTTATTTTATTTTTTTTTAGATTTAGTAAGCCTAAACGAATGTATTACCTAATACATATACGTATATTATACATACAAAATAAACGTTTTTCGTATACGTCAATATTTGATTTATTTCATATGGCTTTTTTAACGTAAAATTTATTCTAAATATAAACGTATAAAATTTAAGACTTTTTAACGTGTTTAGTAAAC
This sequence comes from Listronotus bonariensis, assembly GCA_014170235.1. Taxonomy (NCBI): domain Eukaryota; kingdom Metazoa; phylum Arthropoda; class Insecta; order Coleoptera; family Curculionidae; genus Listronotus; species Listronotus bonariensis. The sequence goes on along the minus strand of JACEGR010012263.1, from coordinate 4,341 downwards.
GTTACAGTTTTGTATATTATATACCAATTTATAGGGTTTATTAGAAACCGCTTTTTAATTGCTCATTTTATATTATAAATAAACGTATACTTTCAACGTCTAAAATTTGGATAGTACTGCAGTATTAATACACCTATATTAGGCGGACATTTTAACCTATATTAAAGGTTAGAAATAAACTAAAAATATACTAGTGGTATATACGTAATTAAACGTTTATTAGAGGATTCTGTGTTGCTTGGGTTATATAAAATAAAAACTTTGACATTCGTTTGCGGTTAAAATAAGTCAATAAAGTCGGACACCTTGTATTTATGATAAAAAATATTTGCCTATTTAATTGCCAACGAAAATATATTTGGATCCAATGGTTATCTTAAAGATTGCTCTGAATATTTAAAGTTATTTTATTAAAATTTAAAGGACGACAAAAGTTCTCTCTGAAATGCTCCAAAACAAAATTTAAATCAATCCGGCTAAATAACGGGATAATCTTACACTTTAAATTCAAAGTCGCCCCCGCAAAAAGTGCCCCGCCCCCGTCTTGTATATTTATGTGGAGCACTTCCAACAGCCGCATGCGATAATCTCTTTCGGGCGGCGTACCACCTGCGTCCTCATATAAATTCAAATTTGATGTATGGTCATGTGAGGTCGAATAAAAATCCGTCACTATTAATACTAATGGGTTATGGTTTAAAGGATTTTGCCAGTGGCGTCGAATTATAGATTAAATTTAACCATTTTAAAGTTTATTTTTTGGACAAAGAGGGTCTTTAATGAGAAAAACGAAAAACAAGAAAATAGCCTGGTAAATACGACGACTGCTTTAAAGTTACGGAGTCTCCAAATAAAAGCATATCCCCTAGTCATGCTTTAGACGTTATCGTCCTCCGAAATGGACACATCTTCAACAAATCGCTAACATCTTGACGATACCCTAACACCTCTAAATATAACCTCTAAAAAAAAGGCTAATATTTAGTGTCGCCGTCTTAAGGCCTGACCACACATAACCGCACCAAGGCCGCTCCGTGCTCAAATTGACAATGATAGAGGAAAGTGGGGCAGCTTAATTCGAAAAAAATTAAAAGCACCTTTCATGCTCCCAAACATATAAAAATCATTTTTGTCAAGCTGAGTCTATTATTTTATGTATGTATATTTCCTTGTAAAATCAGATTTGCTCACTCATCTCTGTCTCCTTTTATCCCAACTTTGAGTGTAGTATAGGTAAAATTGTGTTTCCTTATTTGTAAAGGTTTATTTTACGATTAGGTGTAATTTAAAGCGTGGTATAACAGACTAAAATTACAGCAATTTTATTAAATACAAAACTTTTAGCACCGCATCCCCCTACATTTCACCAGCGAGACGCATGGCTGCAGGCTCGTTGCGGATATGTGTGACCAGGCGTAAGGACGTTATCCTCGTTAGAAAATGTTACATCCGCTGCAGCGATTTATTTTCTAGTGTAGAATTTAATATTAGCCATATAACCACCCCGACAAATAGTTTTCATGATTAATTACCCAAAAACCATTCATCAAAAGACAAAAGTTAACAGATTAAGTTTATTCCAAACTGAATGAAAAAGTTAATTAATTATTTTAATTTTAGAAAAATTCAGTGACGTTTAATTTTTTGTTTTTTTAAATATTAACCCTTATCCCCCTCATGGAGATCACTCCTATTTTTTTCTTGTATTCCTAAAAATATCTTGGAATGCATAAAAGCCGTTCTTTAACTGTTTTAAAATGTTTGAATTGGTTAAAAAAATAATAAGTTTTAACACCCCGTAGTTTAAAAACTAAGACGTTTAGAATATATGTTTATTTGAAGTATTGTTCCTATTTTTCATTGTAGAATTATTCCTTAAAGTTTGTCGGTGAAGATACTCGAAACACCTGAACTTGAATATTTCTCATTAAATTTAAAAATAATAATTTATTAGAAATGTAATATTAATAATAATAATCTTTATTAATAGCACATGGCTAGAAAAATATACATATAAATACTTCAATATTTAACCCTATAAAATATTTTAACAAATAGTAGGTACCTTACTATATATATACCCTTAAAATTAAATTACAATGCTTTGCTTAACATATATCTTACATAAATTTTTAAATTGAGCTAAGTTTCCAGAAGCCTTAATACTTTCCGGTAATTCATTGTATTGCTTTAATCCCCTATAAAAAGATTGTTCTGACCAAAATTAGTGTTGACCCTATTCAAATAAAAGTTATTTCTAGAACGTGTGTTGTGTTCATGAACATCACGAACAAAGGTACAATTATTACACAAATGCACAGGTATCAGACCATTTAACATTTTATAAATAAAAGTCATACTATTACATACAATTGTCTGTCTTACACTCAAAACATTTGCCATTGTTAGCATGTCAGTTCTACTAGTGTATACACTACATCCTAATATTATCCTTAAGGCTTTATTTTGTTTTTTCTGCAACACGTTCATTTGAGAAGCATTCATTAAAAACAGCAATGTAGAACAAAAATAGAGATGGGGAGCAATAATCGATTTATATATGGTCAACCTAGACCAACAACTTAAATTTTTTGACATTCTTCCCAATGCATAGATTTTTTTGCTATTTTGTTTGTAACAAACTTAAAATGTTCAAGAAAACTCAAATTTTCATCTATAATACATCCCAAATACTTATACTGAACCACTCTCTCTAAAGCAATATTGTTAATTTTTACATCTTTTATTATGTTATTTAATTTAAAATTTTTATTCTTTATAAGCATCATTTTGGTTTTTGTTACATTAAGACTTAAAGAATTATTATCGAGCCATTTCAATATATTACATATCTCTTCATTTATTATATCAACTATTTCATCTACCTTATCCCCTATTACATATATCACAGTATCATCGGCAAACAACTGTATCTTACACTTTTTAACAACATTAACAATATCATTTATATACAGTATGAAAAGAGTAGGGCCTAACACGGTTCCCTGTGGCACACCATACAGAGACTTCTGAGCCGATGAAATGGAACCATATTTTGTCACTTGCGTTCTATCAGTCAAGTATTCTTGAAACCACTTTATAATTTTTTCACCAAAGCCATACCTTTCCATCTTTCTCAATAACAGTTGTCTGTTTATGGTTTCGAATGCACGCTTAAAGTCTAAGAAAACCACACCAATCATTTTCCCGCCCTCCAGCGCACCCTTCCAGTCAAACAAAACCGTCTGCATTGCACTCTCACAGGAATTTCCTCTCCTAAACCCTGCTTGGTATATAGTTAACACGTTATTGCTTTCCAAGTACTCCACTATTTGATCATTTACACATATTTCCAGCAGTTTTTCGTATGGTGGTACCATATTTATGGGCCGAAATTCCTCACACTTAACAGTTCCATGAACCTTCTCAATTGGTACAACCAGACTTCTCTTCCATTTACTTGGGAATACGCCACTTTCTAGACTACCATTTATAATATGCAAAATTTTGTCGCCTATTACTTCAAAGGAACTCTTTAAAATTTGAACTGTGATACCATCAACATTACTTTCTTTGTTTTTCATTTCTTTTATTTGTTTTTTTAAATCTTTCATTTCTAACATTTTGAATTTTTCCATTTTGCAGTCGACATTTATTGAACTACATATTTCTTGGTGGGTTTTGTTTGGAATAATGCTATCTGCTATGTCTTTTACACTGTCTAGAAAAAATATATTAAATCTGTCACTTATCTCTTTACCAGTAACCCCCTACCATCAAATATTATTTCACTTTTAGTTTCATGTTTTTTTTCCATTTACAAGCTCTTTTAATGTTTTCCACATTCTTGTTGGGTCGTTCTTACAATCATCTATTTTTTCTTGATAATAATTTTGTTTGGTAATTCTGATTAATGCTACAACTCTATTTCTTTGTTGTTTGAAATCATCCCAATCATTATCAGTTTTAGTAAATATAGTCCTTTTGTAATATTGATCCTCTTTTTTAATTTTCATTCGCAATGTCTTCATTCCACCATAATTTATTTCCCCAAACATCCTTTGTATTAATAGTCTTTTCTGGAGCAAACTAATCAAGTGCAGACAATACATTAGTTATTAGAATATCAGGATTGTTACTTACATCTATAGAGGAACTTGACGGCCACTGCATATCCATAAGTTTCATTTGAAATCCTGTCACATCCATTGTATTGTACTTTCTATAGGTTTTTGTAAGTGTCGTCTCATTGTTTCTACCCAAATCAGCTACAATTATCGAATGATCTGTAATCTTTGGAGTTGGGAGTACCTTGCAATTTTTGATTAGTAAGTACTAGGT
>JACEGR010012262.1:0-12107 GCA_014170235.1 Listronotus bonariensis | reverse complement strand
CATAATCGACATCCTTTTTGTCGAAAATACATATAAGATTACCACACCATTTTACTTATAGTCGAAATTACATCCGCCCTCTTCAATATATTATACCTACCATCGTGCCCAAAAAAAATCTGACACAAGAAAATCTAGTTTTATCTTCTCTATTCTCGTCTATTAGGAATATTATGTTTTGATATTGTGGAGAGCGCGTCCATAAATCAGCCGTGAGACATTTGGGGCATCAGGTTCCCCAGGAAAATGTGATGCAGTACTACTTTTTGGGTGGAGGACTTATTTTTTTTTTTTATTATCTGCAAGATACCGCAGGTGGCACCTCTAGAGTCTTCAATATAATTGATTATAAGAATATTTCGACAGTACACCCATTACTACCAAAATAGTTTATATCAAAATTAATACCACAATAAATTTTTGACCCCCTGCATCTCCGAAAATCTCCATATTTGGACATAAGTAAGTTGGGTTAGATTCTATATTTCAGCTTCAGAAATTTGTAGTATTTTTTCTGCACGTTTTAGATACATCCTATATTTTGTCTTTCTTTTTGTTTTGCGTTGGCGCATATTTATGCAATATGACATAACGCATAAAAATTATTTCATTAAACTTTGGTGAGTGTTCAATTGCTATTCCATAATTTATGAGATTTAAAGACAATTTTTAGTGGTTTTATTTACTGAAAGTATCTATTTAAAAATGTCAGCTCATCAACCAGGCTATGTTTCTACTTGAATTTTATTTTTTTTAACGAGTTTTTTAAACATAGATAGGATTAAAATTAAATACGGGGTTTAATATTAATGGTTTTTGAAATATCTATCGTATGTTGATATACTTAGTGGCGTTAAATTAGATGAAGATAGAACAAATATTTTGGTTCTAATTCATTTTATATAATTTGTCACTGTTAAAATGACAAAAATATAATCACATGTAATTATTTACTTTTTATTGTAGGAACTACAAAAAGTTAGGTAAGCTTTTACATTATTTTAGATACATATTCTTTTACCTAATCTGAAAACTAGTAATAATTGACTTATTTCAGTATTTTATGGGAAGTAGAGCCTTTTTTTCAATCCCGGGCTTCCCTGGACTGGACATGCACAAACAAGCCAGGGATCCTGGATAATCTCGGAATTTGAGGGTAAAGCACAAAAAATTTAAAAATATTCAAAAATGAACTTTTAGGAATACAAATAAATTACGTGATGCCGGGTGTTGCTTTAAATGATTTGTAAGCAGGTGCTACCAAAACGTGAGTAAATCGTGCCCCTTCCCTAGCATCGCGCTCGCGTCCCACACAGCGTCGCGATTGGTTGCGAAGCATGTCGGCTGGTAAATCGAGGGAACTTATTCCCCAGCCACACCCAACTTGTGTGTGTATTATTTTTTTCTATACCGTGGTTTAGTCTGCGCGTCGCTTGGTAGGGGAATAATTTCGACGCTGTGTGAGAAGGGGTAGGAAATGTCAAATCAAAAAAACATCGATATATCGATATTGATAAATATCGTTTTGGCTAATATCGATAATTCGATAAATCAAAGAGCAATATATCGATATTTGAGAGAGAAAAAAGATATCTTATATTGCATAATTTTTTATACTTTTTTCTTGACAGCTAGAATGTATACTATAATTTAAATGAATACGGCATATTAGTAAAATTTCCATCATACATTTTTTTTTATTATTTTGCTGAACAATATTTTTGACAGGTTTGAAATGTTAAGTAAAAAATGCTTTTTATTTTGTCTGATTTATCACAAATATCGAAAATATTCGATATCAGTATACCGAGAAGTTAAAAAGTAAAATTAATATATTGACCCCGCAAATCTCGGGACTTAAGGAAATTAAACCCCAAATATTTTGGGACTGTAAAAGGGGCGGGATCTCAGAATTCCGGGCTTTGGGATCCCGGAATTATATTCCCAATGGGAAGAAAGTAAATATATTTACTAAAAAACTAAATTTCTAACCTACCTAATAGTAGTTCTTAAAAAGAAATTTAATTATTTTGTGTGTAATGGTAATATTTGTCACTTTAATAATGACAGAAATACTTTAACAGAAATAGAGCCAAAATAATATGTTTTTTCTTCAGTTTTTTACTTTTAATAAGTATGCTGCTGACATCTCAAAAACCAGCAACAATTACCGTATGAAGTACCTGGTGATACAAGATGTCCTTACCCCCAATTTTTTTTTTTTTAGTTTTTAAGAAAGAATTTTACAGTATTAATATAGCATAAATTGTCATTTTTTGACATTATCACAACCTCAAAATACTTCCGGTTTAACCGAAAGTACCATTAACTTTTTTATTTTTAATGTAAGTGTGTATTTTTTTCATATATTTGTATTTCCTATAAAATTTTCTTTTTAATGATATATCATACAGGTTTTGTTTTTTAATAATGGCACACAGAGAATACTTTTAATATAAAATCAAATACCGTCATTATTTTTCTTTAAATAATTGTTTTGCCCATTTATATTTCATTTCCTTAAAAAAATCACTTACATTTCGTAATTTTAGTTTTGAATGTAATTAATGAGAGACAATTCAAAATTTTTCAAAAATTTGAAAAGAAAACACTCCTATATTATTTTATTTTTAAATTCTATACTTAAATCTCTTTTCAATGACACATCACAACATATTGTTTATTTTTAAGATGACGGCCATAGATCATTTATTTATGAATTTAATTATTCGGATATCGTGAATAAATGATCTGTTGCCGCCATCTTGAAAATAAACAATATCTATACTAATAAAATAAAGAGTTGTGAAGTTTGTAACTTTGTTTGTTTGTAGCCGCTAATCTTCGAAAATACTAAACCGATCATAAAAACTCTTTCACAATTAAAAGCTACACTATTCAGGAGTGCGCTATAGGGTATATCTTATAATGATTAAACAACAATTTCAGAGAAAAATAAAGCGATGCGACCTTGCAGTGCAAGGAAATTACAAGCAGTAAGGAGTTTTTTTCCTTTTTCAATTTGTTGAATAACTTTATTAGTTTCGGAAATATGGCCATCTAAATATGGTATTCAAGTAATTATTCAAGTATCGCCATTTTGTAGTGTGGTACTTCTTTATATTCTGGGGTTATAAAGAACTCGTCAGAAGCTTTAAATTAATCTGTCACAAGAACTTCCTTTTATTTAAAAAAATATATATATTTAGAGCTGTTATTGATATGTTAAAAAAATGCAGCCCTTGGTCATATGTTATCGTTCCAAGTTTCATGAAAATATACCGAACGGTTTAAAAGTTTGAAGGGGGCGACGAACTTTAGGACCTCACTGTATAACTGGATCATTAATTGACGATTAATTATTTTATGCAAGTATTTAAATTATTTTCGAACATATCACTAATTTTTTTATTAAGTAGTGGTAAGTTTACATCTGACATTTGCGCGTGATAATTTATGTCAGACAGAAATTCTGGCTAATGTAAACGGTCCAAAAACATATTCTATTCTATTTTATTTTCGGTTCTTGGCTTTCACACGTAATGTATTTAGCCATCGTCAAGTGGTTGTGCTCAAAAATTTATGTCCGTTGGATTTTTTTATTGTTTACATTACTCAATATTTCTGTCCGACACAAATATCATGTAATAAATGTCAGATGTAAACCTACCATAACTTGAATATGGGATTCATATAATATATTTAACGATTACAACAACGCAACACAACATATCTTAAGGAAAACTTGTTTAAATAAACAACCAATTAAATATTTAATTGACTTCATTCAAAACAAAAAGCAAGTACTAAGTTCAAAAGTTTTTGTTCATTGATACGTTTTACTTATAACCATTCTGGAAAAACATTATATGCATTTAAACTTGTATGTTTTTTCTTAAATATTTTTACTCTTTTGGCTTTTGGCATTAGCCATACAGCCAGTCACAAGTATTTAAGAGTAATTAAAAACAAAAATAATAGAAAAAAGCTTAATCTACATAAAAAGACGGGGACACTCGCTTCACGCCCTGGGGTCTGTCAGAGCGACTTTAAAAAGACACACAAAGAGGACCACTAAAAAGGAAAACATTTAAGGAAAGATTAGGAAAATAAGTTATACAAATCAGTTAGTTATGCATTAATTTTAAAAAAATGAGAAGAGATGGAAAAAAGGATAAAAATTAAATTGTTAATTTTCTTATAGTTTTAAATTAATTTTAGCTAAGTAAGCTATAAGTATGGCATATATTTTTACATCCTGTAACGATAAAAAGATGTAGAATATTAAATGGGGTATTAACTTTACATTTGTATATTAAAGTTTTGACAAGTGTATCAATATGCTCAACATATTTTTGACATTCAAAAAATATATGATCTATGTCACTTCTAACTTGACATTCTTCACATTTATCTGAGGGTAATACATTAATTTTATTCAAATGCGCAGGATAACAGGCATGTCCAAATTTCATACGTATGATGGTAGTTATAAACCTTCTAGGAGCATTGTAATCTTTGTGCCAATACTTTTTAGGAATACTATTGGTCAATAGTGAGTACCTAGTGGGTGAATTCTTACAAAATTCTTTCCACCTCAAGTTCCATTTTTGAAATACGATAGATTTTAAATAACAAACTGCATCACCAAGACTTAAGCTATATTTAACAGGTTCACCATTCAAAACACTTTCTTTGGCAAGAGAATCTACGAACTCATTTCCAGGTAATCCAGTATGGGCTTTAACCCACATTAACGTAACTTGTTGTTTACGAAGATTAATCTTACGTAATGATTTTAAAATTTTCCATATTAATGGATTAGATTTATAGTTAAACGTTTTGTTATTATTTAATGAATTTAAAACAGACATTGAGTCTGTTAAAATGACAAAGTGTTGGTTTTGGTTTTGCAATATAAGGTTGAGAGCTTCGTAGATAGCTATGGCTTCTGAAGTAAAGATGGTAAAATTTTTATCAATTTGAAATTTAAGATGAATATTTATTTGAGGAGCATAAATTGCTGCCCCATTGCCATTTGATGTTTTGAAGCATCTGTATATATTAAAATAGAATTTTTGTACCGAGTTAATTCTGATTTAAGTATATTTAAGTTAATACCACTGTGTTCTGTGAAGGATGGAAATATTATATTGAGTTCTTGTATGGCACTATAATACTCAAAGTCACAAGAGTCAAAGGGTTCAATATTATTAAGCATGTTATTATAGTTTCTAAATGCTTCACACACACAGGGGTGGGGAATTTCTTATGGTACCAATATTTGTTACTTAAATCATGCATATTTAATTTAGCTTATATTTTTGGAGTACTGTTGTGTTAAAAAAAAATTTTGCTCAAATAAAAATTTTGCACTAAAGTTCTTCTCTTCTTAGACTAAGAGTGAGGTTCAAGAGCTTCAACCAGTAACGCTTCCACTGGAGTAGATCTCATAGCACCCAAACAGGTAGTTATTAGTACTGCAGTTACAGAGAATTTTAAAGCCTGTAAACAGGGGTCACTGACCTTTAGATATTTTTAAAAGGAAATTTACGTTTAAATCGTTATTAAGGGTAAGATAACATTTTTATGTTTTTTAAGTGATTTTATTTTATTTTATGCAAGTATTAGTTTATTTTGTTATATAAAATAAATATTAAGGCAAAAAGGTGACGTCACAAATATAACCTATATTTTCGGACAAATATAAAAAATTAAGCGCTCCTTATTAAGAAGTTTACCTTCCTTGGGCGATACCCGGCGGAAAGATTTGGAGGGTGGGCAGCAGTATTTGCAAGTGCAATCAGGGTCGCAATTCAGGGACCTGGGAGGGGAGGGAAGAGCTCTTAGCCTCCGTAAGACGGCCGATTAGTCCCCAAAATAAATAAGAATTTATAATATATTAGTCTTTTCGACATATACAGGGTGTTCTAAAAGTGCGAAAATGCTACCACAAATTTCTAAAGCTAAAATATAGATCGTCATATTTTAGCTTTAAAAATTTAGCATTTTTCCGCACTTTTAGAACTCACTCAACTTACCTTTGTCTAAAAGAGTGGATGATTTTGAAGATACAGGGTGTCAAAAGCTTTAATATGGTTTTAGTTTTTTATAAATAATTTGGTTAATAATAGGTTTATTGCCACAATATTCGGCTAGAGAAGTTTTGGGGAGTGTAAAATTAAAATCTTCTTTAACTTTTATTGTAAAGTTTAGAAGGTGCCACCTGCGGTATCTTGCAGGCATTCAAAACAAAAGAACTGTTTTGTGCAACTCTGTTTTTAGTTTAAGATAAAAATTTATATTATTTTAACATATTTTACCTAAAAACGGTATACATGGTAAAAGTTGACTTAAAGAAGCTGTTTTTGGAATATTTGGATTTAAAATTCACTTTCTGTATGAAAGTCTAGGCTATACAGGGTGTTTAAGAAGAAGATGCTGATTTTTAAGACTGTAAATCATTAGGTGATATTAAGAAAAAAAGTTCCAATAAAACTTTGTCATAAATGTCTTATCTTTGAGATGCAGAGTGGTAAAAATATGTTTTTTTTTAAACTTTACCACCCTGTATCTTGCGAGGCAGAAAAAACGCGTTTTTTGTGAATTTTTTCCAAAGAGGCATTTTATTTTATACATTAATGGAAAAAATGTACTTAAACAGAATTTAATGTACTTTAACAATCAGCGGTTTATTTAAAAAATATTGGATCCCCTAGCTCCTGTAGATGATCTGCGGAGAGACCTCCAAAAAAAGTGCTTGGCGGTGTACAAGATATCTCTGGTCCAAATTATCTGAAAACCAAAAACCAAAAATATTTAGTTTTGTAATAAATAAATACAGGTAATGATCGAAGGTCTAGTCAAAATTTTGATTTTTGACAAAATGGCGGCCGTTCAAAAAAAAAATTCAGTTTTTCATGAAAATTTTTCACTTCAAAGTGGCTTAAAAAATCGAAATTATTGTCCAAAACCTTATTCCTTCGATCATTACTTGAAAAATATATCTGAGTAAGTCGTGTAAAAATTTCAAACCGATCGGTTTAGCGGTTTCGGAGAAATTTTGTACACCGACTCTGAAAACACGGTTTTGAGATAAACGCGTTTAAAGTTTCGGGAACGATTTACACTAAATTAAAAAATTTTTTTCAACTTACATCGTGTCATCTATTCCAGCACCATAAGAGGAACCCTCTGCTTCGTCGTTTGCCTCCAAAATGTTTAGTTGTTGTTGTCTACGAGCCATTCTCCCCTCGCGCGTCGACCCTTGCGCTCTTGCGTCCGAAATTGAGATGCGCTCTGCGTCCTCTTTACTCACGTAGGAATGAGCATTGGGTTTTCGAACGCTCGGAGACGTTCTTACTAATACGCTCATATCTCCGAAACTAATTGTCGGATCGATTTGAAATTTTCAGAGAATATTCTTGAATATATGTACATTCAAAAAATGAAAAAGAAAAAAAATCGATTTTTTGAAAATCACAAGATGTGTCCCAAATTCGACCTCTCTCTGAATATTGTTCTCATGTCTGGGGAATGGCATCTCCCTACAACCCTCAGCACTCTTGATGCCATTCAAAGAAGGGCTGCTTCGTCTTATTAATGATCTCTTTACTTACTCAAAGACTTCCTTCTCTCGCCCATCGTCGAGCTGTGGGAGATCTATCGCTCTTCTATAGATACTTTTACGGCTTCTGCTCCGACGAATTATCCAGTATAGTCCCTCCTCTTGCAGCTCCCAACAGAGAAACTCGTGGTGCCGCGCGTATGCATCCCTATACGGTTCAATTGACAGGCCCCGAACTTCCCATTTCTGTTCGTTCTTTTATCCCTAGAGTTTCTAGACTGTGGAACCTACTGCCAGCGGAGGTCTTTTCCTTCCCCCCAAATCTTCAAGTTTTTAAGTCCCGTGTTAACAAACTTCCTCTTACCCTGCTTAAGACACCCTACGGTAATGTTAGTATTTAGGCTTTCAGCCTTCGTGGATTGTCCAAAGAATTATTTTGGATGTTTTTTTAAGCCCGTCGCGTTTTTTGCTTTTTGGTTCATAAGCCGGTTGGGCAATGACAATTTAGGTTGGGCGCTCGCCACACCGCGGTCACCCCTGACGCTGCAACTGCTTAATTAGCTCCCTTGCTAATCTGTATGCAGTATTAGATAAACATGGTTAAAGTTTTAATCAGGACCTATAGTATGAATAGAGAAGCAATTAAACGAAAAATGTTAAGAAGCAATGAAGTTGATTTGCCGTAAAACCCTTAAAAATATGAAAGAAAGAAAACTACAAAGTCAATTAATGTAACTATAACAAGCTTATATACTATCGTTGTATTTACTTTATTTTTAGGCCTGTGCGGTCCCAATATATCTTTTAATTTTTAGTTATTAAATTTAAAGATTTAAATTTAAAGTCAGAAATGCGTTAAAATATATAGGACAAAAACTAGAGGTGATACATATTTTTTGATTGGATACCTTTATTCAAAAGTATCAAATCTATTAAAATAATGTGTAATAATATAAAGGAGCAATTTTTTTGGACAGATCAGTGTTATCGTTTAAGATTTTTCGTTAACTTAATTGGTTCAAAAGTGATTTGATGTGAAAAGCATTAATATTCGATGTTTTTTTTTTTAACTATCAATATTTTAGCAATCCCCAATTCACAAGAAAATTAATGAGGGTTCTGAAATATTAAATAATTTTTTACAAAAATCGGCTAACCATACACAACCATTACTAACCATTAAACAAAAAGTGTCAATTATTTTTACACCCTGCGTACAATAAAGAAATCAAATAAGTATTTTTGGGTAGCTGAAATCCTTAGCTTAAGAAAGGCACTTTCGTTAGATGTCGATAAATTAAAGCGTTTTCGATAAAAAGCAAGTTTTTGTTTCGTAAAGACATCTAAAAACATTAGGTTATTCTGTTGCAACACAGCTACGTCATCAACATCCAAATGTTTACATACAAAAGCACCGACTTACTCATATATTTTTTTACCATAGGCGGCGCTCAAATATTTTTTACCATAGGCGTCGCTCAATTACGGCACAGAATAAGTAGCTACTGCAAATTGTCTATATATGTACATAGGTTTTCTGTGGTCGATGAAACGTGTTAATGGGGCATTTTGATGCTATCGAAGCATGACGTAGCGGTGTTTAACTTTACTAAAACAACTTTTAAAAAAAATCTATTTTTTTATTTTTACGAAACTAAAAATATGGTTTCAGAATTGTGGAGGGTCCTATAATCGTCGTTTATAATTAAAGCTAGATAATGCATTAAATAAGAGGGGTGCCTATGTTAAACCGACAAACAAAATCATTAAATACAACCCTATTTAATCAAAATCACTTTATTGATATCGGACAAGAGTACCTTTTTTAGCTAAAGGTTAAAGCTATTTAAAAATTATATTTTTATTTCTTTTTATTATATAGGGTGTAAAATAATTTAGTACTATTGTGTAAGGGTTAGTCTGACCCTGGCGAACTAATGAAGGCAAATGTTTTACAAGGACGCCACTTTAAGGAGGTAAAAATGATATTTATCATATTAAAAATATTTTATTATACCTACAAAGTGATATAAAGTTATTTAGGAAAAAACGAGTTTTCATTGGCGTGGCGAGTGGTCTATAGTACAAGGCTCCAAGACTATATATAAGTATATATCTTTTTAATTCTCGTTATAATTTTTTTAAGGGCACATATCTATGTAAAAAGATACTTTAGGATTTTATATGAACTTGCCACATTAGTTTTATGTGTTCTGTAGGACTCTGATAGATTGCCTCACATATTCTGGACACCCTGCACGCAAGTTTTAATAAAAGTATGTTTGTGTTTACCAAGGTTAGTTTATATTTATAAGGTTGCGACATATCCTCAACTTTAGGCGGTTCGAGGTCGGGGACGCAAGGAAAGGCACTCCACATATTTCGTTCTGACTTCTAGAGGCCAATAAACGACCCTTTTGTCCCCTATTGTCGGCAGGCGCTTTAGCCAGGTGTTAACCTGCTATAATATTTGAACGGAACAGGGTGGAATTTACTTTTTTATAGGAAAAAATAGAAACACATTGATAATCACATATTTTATTATTAATAGGAACAAAATTTATAAAATATACCTAGGGATACTACCTACTTAGTCATTTAAAAAAATAAATAAATAAAAAGCTTTTAAAAATACAATATACAATATAAAATGAAAAGTATCTAAAAATATTACAACTTATAATTATTATTAGGACCTATTCAATTAAATCAGTGTCACTATCACTATCATCCCCTAACTGTATAATTAACTCCTTAACATTACTTGAAAGTGTGGTATATGATTGTTCAACTTTAATTACGTGATCTACGCTGTTGCTCCAACTATTTACTGGTATTTTATCTATTTCCCTGGTGATAATGCCTAATACAAAACTATTTAAAGTCGGTGAACTGTTGTTTCGTCTAACTTGCGATTTCAATTGATGCCAAATATGTTCTATAGGGTTAAAAATGCAGTGATATGGTGGAAGCCTTAAAACTGAATGTCCCATGCTATTTGCAAACTCATCACAAACATATTTTTTCTCTATATTAAAACATTTTAATACTTCAAGTAATTGTTTTTTTGAATAATTTTCATGAAAATAAATATCATTGGCGTGCATAAATTCTTGAATAATTGCTTTGGTGTCACTCGAACAAGGGTGTTTGTTTAATTGCCTACTATGATAGCTAGCGTTATCCATAACAATAACACTTTGAGGGGGAATATTGGGAATTAACTTATTTTTAAACCAGTCTTCAAATAAATGTGCAGTTGTGTCGTCATGGTAGTCAAGAGAAGAGTCTTTTATATTTTTTGCACTCAGTGATAAAGCATTTGGAACCCATCCGTCTTTGATCCCGCATGTATAATTGTTATCCGCTTACCTCTGTTGGATGGTGCTTTTGTGTTACATTTACCACTTGAATCGTCCCAACCTTTGATGGCGTGTCAGCGGGTATCGTACCACGTTTCATCCAAGTAAAATAATCGACCTTCCTTGGACTTCTATACATATCTATTTTCGTAAGATATTCTAATCTCCATTTCCGTAGTCGTTGCGATTCCATCAGCACTTGTTTTTGGTCGATCTTCTTAAATTTGAATCCTGGTTTTTTCACAGTCTTCCAACAATGTTGTTCTGCCACACTGTATGCCACTTCGTCCATTTCTAGTCTCTTCATTATGTGTCCAATGTTGGCATATTTTTGCTCTTCATACATTTTATATAGATTTTCTCGTCGAATTTAGTCTTATCACCTTACATCAAGTTTTGCAGAGTACCAGTAATCGCATCTTTCTTCTCCCTCATGACCTATCGGTTTTTAAACAATATCGCGTATGGTGGGGACTCTTGGTATTTCTCGTTAACCCGCACGTTTCCTTCCAAAGCTGCTTCTGTAAGGAAACATCGCTCTTAAAGTTGAATATGTTGCATTCTTTACGATTTCTTTAGCATCAACAGAAAGATGCTTTCTTGCTGCTTGCTGTACTACTTGCTTGCTGCTCGTTGTCGCTCGCTTCATCGTCAGATTCACTCCACGTTCGCCACATATTTGGAAAATACTAAGCCATTTACTGTTCAAGGGCATAAATATACCCAAACTCCTTTTGAAAAAATTCAGGTAGGTAGCACGTAAATTACTGCATGGGTATTACCTTTATTTTGTTACAATTGATTTTTGCCTACCAAAGAAATTTATCTTTAAGGTAATCCACCACCTGTACCTGCTATTTATCAAATTGCACAATACCAAAAGGCCAAGTAGTTTTATTATACCTTTACTTAATTAGATAGGTAACCATATTATTCATATTATTTCCTTAAAAATTCAAATTGTAATAAAGTTACCTAGTACCCAAAATTATGTTTAGAAATACTAACCTCATAGCACTCTTCTACACGTTCGACGTACACATTTTTAGATGCTAATTTGAGATTCGATCTATCAATATTTCCACCTTGGTTTCAATGGAAAAGTAGTTCCATCTATTCTGCTGGCCAGGTAGATTTCATTTGAGGCAATATAATCGGAAGTTCCTTAAGTCAGAACG
>JACEGR010012261.1:0-12107 GCA_014170235.1 Listronotus bonariensis | reverse complement strand
AAAGTAACCTTAACTGGCATAAACACATTGTATCTATAGCCACGGCAGCTTCAAAAAGCTTGGATTTCTCTTTCGAGCCAAAAAGTATTTTCACCTTCTTCGCCATTTGAGAATACCTCGTGTTCACCACCAAACAGGATACCATCAGCTTATAGGAATCTTCGCTCCAGCGCTTAGATCCAGAAGAAGATGCCGTCAATTTGAGGTGAATCTTTCCTTGATCCCCGAAGGTAAAAAACGTTCGTACGACACCTCTAGCCGCCAGTCCGGGAAGAACTTTGTAGTCCTCTACGCACGTCCGCACTGTCCGGAGGTAAAACAAAGAGTTAGGAATCAAATTAAAAAAAAAAAAAAAACAGTGGCTACCAAAATATTGTTTACTTCAGCATTTGACATTTTGACTTTGACACATTAAGCCGTGTATAGACATGAGCGTATAAGTGTGAAAAAAAACTTCGAAGTGTTAAAAAAGTTACTTTTTTAACACTTTATGTAGTGTACTAGAATGGAGTACTTTAACTTTATGTTAACGATTAAAAAGCAGCATTTTTTTAACGGTCGTGGAAAAATATATTTTTAAATGAATTACTTTATCCTACCTCGACTCATTGGTGAAACCATATGATAATGAACACTAGCCCCACCAGCTGACTCTCCGAAGATGGTTACGCTCTTGGGGTTCCCACCAAAATATTTTATATTTTTTTAACCCATTTAAGGCAAGGTTTTGATCTTTTAAGGCGTTGTTTCCTGGAACAACCTCATCTCCAGTACTAAGAAAACCAAGAGCTCCTAAAATAAACGATTTAATTAAATATAATTAATATACACGTCTAATCACCACCACGTCGGTCTCAGCTTTAAGGTCTGGCCACAAATAACCGCATGAAGGCAACACCTAGTCGGGATTCATAAGGATAGAGGAAAGTGAGGCAGATTAATTCGGAAAAACTTAAAAGCAGTTTTCATGCCCTCAAAAATATTAAAAGCATTTTTGTCAAGGTAAGTCTATTGTTTTATGTATGTATATCTCCTTGTTTAAATAAAACAGATTTTCCTGCTTATCTCTGATTCTTTTTGATATAAACTTACAGTGTAGTATAGGTAAAACTGTGATACCTTATCTGAGAAGGTTTATTTTTCGATCAGCTGTAATTTAAAGCGCAGTATAACAGACTTATACAGCGGGATTCAAGAAATCGATCACAAAACTAAAGAGGATGATTCTACTTGACAAAATAAGGGTAGAGCTTCATATAAATTTTTTTCAAAATGTCATTCGTTTTCGAGTTACAAGCCGTCAAAGTTCAATTCTTATTTTGGCTTTTCGCCATATTGCATTTATTTTTTAAATAATCCAGTTGATATTTGGCACACAAATCGAGCTTTGCAGATTCTAAAAAGTACTTTTTTTAATACCACCAGAGGGCACTTTACCTAAAAACTTTATTTACATCTTACCTTTTTATTTTGACAGATATCGCAAAGCTGGGGGCGCCATTTTTATAGACAATCAAAAACTTAAAAAATAAGGTACTCTTTATTAAAGTCGATAAACCTCACCGTTTAGGCACCAATAGACATAAAACTTTTCATCAATTTCAATCAAATTACCTACATACATACAGGGTGTCCAGTAACTCAACCGACAAACTTTACGGGGGCGATTCTACAACAGGAAATAAGGTAAAAACTTCATATAAACATATGTCCTAAACGTCTTAGCTTTTAAACTACGGTGTGTTAAATATTTAAAAAAACTTTTTTTTTAATTTTTAACATCCTGTAGTTCAAAAACTAAGACGTTTAGAACATATGTTTATATGAAGTTTTTCTTATTTTTTGTTGTAGAATCGTTTAGTTAAGTTTGTCGGTTGAGTTACTGGACACCCTGTATGTATGTAGGTAATTTGATTGAAATTGATGAAAACTTTGATGTCTATTGATGCCTTAACGCAGGGCCGTATTATCCATTAGGCTGACTAGGCTACAGCCTAGGGCGCCATGAAAAAATAGGCGCCAGAGAGAGGAGTAATAGGCGAATAGGCGCTACACAGGGGAGTTTTGAAAAAGTTTAGGTCGGATGGGAATTTTTGGTGACTAAGAAAGAATAAGGTGCTTTGGAATAAAATAGCAAATAGGCGTGAAAAGGAAAGGAAGGAATGATCTTTTTTTTTGCTCTTCCAAATTTTTTTGGTGGAAAATAGGCGCTTCGGAAATTCTAGCCTAGGGCGCCTCAAACAGTTAATACGGCCCTGCCTAAACGGTGAGGTTTATCGACTTTAATAAAGAGTACCCATATTTTTAAGTTTTTGATTGTCTATAAAATGGCGCCCCCAGCTTTGCGATATCTGTCAAAATGAAAAAGTTATGATGTAAATAAATTTTTAGTTTTAAGTAAAGTGCCCTCGGGCGGTATTTAAAAAAGTACTTTTGTCTTAAAATTTTAGAATCTGCAAAGCGCGATTTGTGTGCCAAAATTAACTGGATTAGTTAAAAAATAAATGCAATATGGCGAAAAAACCAAAATAAGAATTGAACTTTGACGGCTTGAAAACTCAAAAACGAATGACATTTTGAAAAAAAAATATATGAAGCTCTACCATTATTTTGTCAAGTAGAATCACCCCCTTAAGTTTCGTGATCAATTTCTAAATCACCCTGTATTACTACAATTTTATTAAATACAAATCTTTTTGCACCGCATCCCCCTACATTTTACCTACGAGAAGCACGGCTGCGGGCTCGTTGCGGTTATGTGTGGCCAGACCTTAATGTTGACAGACCGTTCGGCGCTCGCGCGTTAAAATTCGGTGACGACGGAAAATGACTAGTACTTAAGCGGAACAACCTATTTTTCGCTCATGAAACGTCTATTTTCCATACATTGGCAAAAATTGCCCATGATTGTTTTGAACTGATACGATGTGTAAATTTGCGACCTATTTTACATTTACTACGTTTATATCGAATCGTTCAAGCTGGCTTGAAAACAAAGCGGCTTTAAAGCGATTTTCAAGTCTACGTGTTTATTTCGGTGGCTTGAAAGTCGATTGAAAATCAAGGTCAAGCACATTTCAGGCCATCGTCGAACGTATGCCGCAGTTTTGCATCCAACTTCACAGTAGACATCAAATGAAAAACAAACCTCACTTTTTAATTTGTCCCGTTTTGTATGCAGTTGTTGGTGTGATCGTGTTTTAAAGTTTTTCACCTGTTTTTCCACTCATATTTTGTATAAAAATGTCAAAATCATATATGAAATTGACACTGATGACGTTCGAGGAATCATTCATCTGAAGTTAGGTAGTAGTTATTTAAAAATAACGACCGTGGTGGCACTACCGCGTTGTCTAAAAGGTGCTGTGAAATGCAACTGCATTGTTTCAGTGCTTGGACAACGTTGACGGAACAGGGGAACGATGGGTTAAACATCTAATAACCCAACACCCACGGTACTCTGGTATTTAGGCATAGACCTTCGTGGGATGTCAAAAAAAAAAAAAAAAAAAAAAACCAGTTATTAAGCCCGCTTAAATCGTTTATATCATGTTTCTAATCGGCTTCAGTAAAGTCAACCCTACTTATTTTCAGACTTGAATTGAATGATTCAAGTCACTTTCAACGCGTTTATATCGCTTTTTTCAAGCCACTTTTAAAAGCCCTTTTAACTCGAGCTAGCTTTAACTATTCGATATAAACGTAGTGATTATTTGTTTCTAGATATAAGACTTAAAGTGGAGGTTAAAACAAAAGACAGCTAAAACTCCAGATTAATTATTTAAATGTATGCTATTTAAGAGGAAAAATGGGATATTTTTTAACTTTCCCCATATTTTTAATAAATTCAAAATAGCCAATTAATGTATTTTAGCTCGGGGCATTTGAAAATCGTATTAAAAAAACAACTGCAATAAAAACAAAAGAATTACACCATTAATGTTGCATTTTTTAATGAAACAACATATTTTTAATTATATCTTTGAATTATTTGCTCAATTCTAAGTATTATTTATAAAAGGTACTATATGTCTGTCTTTAACTGTTTTTGGGTTATCGACGCTTAAAGGGTCATATTTTCGGCTAATATTATTTAATTAAATATATCAATACACAATAGCTTTGTTCGCGGGTTCGATTCTGAACCGGTTCTGGGACTATTTGCATGCGCAGTGAAAAAAGCAACGTTCGCGGTTAGTAAAATCCTGAATTTTTAGTAGCAATTCTGTGTTCGCGGCTTACAATGGACTCAGTTCGTTACCGGTTCATAACCTGATTAGCAGTCCTGGGATTTTTGTTGGAACTAAAAGTTCAGTTCGGAATTTCATGCGCATTGTCGACATGGTCAGCTGTTTTCTGTTTTTGTGTTACAGAAATAAACCGTTGTATAACAGTTTATTTGTTTCTGCCACTTTTATGCGGGTTAATATACCTAATGAATATTTTTTTATATTTTTGTGATTCTGAGCGTATATAAACAAAGGATTTTTAATTGTATTCCGTATGAATGTATGTATGCAATAAAATAAATAAAGATTTAATCAAAAAATATAGACAATATTAGAAGATTTTACCATTTCTTGTTGTTTGAATTTTATCTTTAGTTAAATACACATACTTATGTTAAAAACGAGAGGAGGCAGGAATCCCTCGTCTTCCGCCGAGAGACCTCGAGTGGCTTTCGACAGTATAACAATTTACCTTTTTGTTTGAATTTAATTTTTTTTGTGTAGTATCAACGATCTATTTTATTTAACAATATATCATTGGTAGTATCCAATTTAACCATAAAAATCCTAACCAAAAGGCTAGGTTAGAATACATCCTCAGCCGAATAGAAAATCGTTCGCGGTAAATAAAAATTCCGAACTAATAAATAACTAGACATGCGCTTTAAAACAATTCTAAACCAGTTCGGTTCTGGTTCAGAATCGGTTCATTACTAGACTCGCGAACAAAGGTAATAAAGGTAACCCAGGTGATTACCTAATCCTTCAAAGTCATCAAAATTTTTACCTATTGGTGGATTTTAATACTAGTTTTTTAAAATAAATTATTTGTTAGATGAAAAACTACAGATAGTAATGGTATATTAAAAGTGTGAGATAAATGTCAGTAAAGCAAAAGAAGATACATTGATAATTTTTAAAGAAATAAAAAAAATTACTTTAAAGTATTAAGTAATCACCTGCATTACCTATATTTCATATTGAGATATTTAATTAAATAAGGTAAAAATGTGACCTTTTAAGCGTCAATAACTTAAAAACAGTAAAAGATAAACATGTAGTACCCTTAATAAAATACACTTAGAATTGACCATAGAATCCAAAAATATAATAATAAATATGGTGTTTCAGTGTTCCATTTAAAAATACAAAATTTATGGCGTAAGTCTTTGGTTTTTCATGCAATTATTTTTTTAATACGATTTTTAAATTCTCCGAGCTAAAATACATTGATTGGCTATTTTAAATTTCTTATAAAATATGGAAAAGTTAAAAATATGTCATTTATCCCCTTAAATAAAATACCCTGTACAAAAACATAAAATAATTATTTTGATTTTTTTAAAAGCAACGACTTTACTTTCTATTCGTCTTAATTAACTATTTTTTCTTGCTCTTCCAAAGGATTAACAGTGACCATGCAAAAACTACTTGTGCAAAAAACAAGAAATTTGTTATTTGTAAAATATTTAAATTAATGAGAGGAATATTGTGTAAAAAATATATTTATTAACCTAAAGCCGCGTCCACATTAGTAAATAAATGTGTTGTATGTTGAATCTAGAATTCGGCGCAAATATTTGCGGCGCAAATTTCACGTTCTACCCACGTTCAATTTTACGTTGTGTGTCATGCGTTCGTGCTCAAAACGTGTGTGATCGTATGCGTTGCATACTATTTTGTTATTCTGGATTTGTTTATATTTTTTCGCCAAGTATTTTATATTTTGTAAAAGATAAATTTAAATAAAGAGGATGTTCTTCTTCTGATACAAGAATATCAAAAACAAAGACTTTTATGGGATCCAAGCGATAAGTGGCATTTTCATAGAAACAAAAAGAATAATGCTTGGGAAGAAATCGCAAAATGTGTTATACGTATTATTTCGAATGAAAATTCAGTTTTTATTAAAGTTTTCGCCTTACAGATGTTGTTTTTGAAAGATAATAAATTTTAAAAAATAAAAATCCAGTTTTACTACCATATTACCTTTACATAATCTTTTAGAACGTCAATTAAAGCACTGCATACTTCTGGAACTATCAATGATATGCTTTGTTTGTATATTTTAAAAAGATATTGAAGGCTTGTATATGAATCTCCAGTAGCCATAAAACGTAATGTGACAGCTAACCTTTCCTTCACGGATATGGCTTCTCTAAGCTTGGTGTCCTTTTTGATAATTTTTGGTCCAATCTTATTTATTAAAATCTCAAAGTCATTTGTAGACATACGCAAAAAAAATTTGAAATGCCCAGTACTTTCATCCAAGGATAGTTGATATAATAACTTTACGCCATCAAATTGTTTTTTATTTTGATACAAATGTTTAATCCAATATCGTCTTTTTTCTATTTTTCTCCTCCATTTTTTTTTTTTTTTGATAAGATTTTGCACGACGATAAAAGTAGCGCATTTTCTTTTATCATTAACATTGCATCAGACATAGTCACAGAATGGTGGGTTTAGAACAAATTAGAAAGATGGATATCAGTTAACTTCTATAATTTCTAAACAGCAAGTCATAATAACATTTGTCAAAATCATTGCGTTAACGTAAATACGTCCACACTAAAACAATATTGCGGCGCAAATCTCTTTGATGTTGAAAAAAACCGACAACCGACGGATCGCGTGCGTTGAATGTCGCGAAAATTTTTGCGTGTGTTTCTATGCGGCGAACTCGTCCACACTTGCAAAAATTTTAAACGCACATACAAATTTGTGCCGCATGGCGCACACAACGTAAATTTTTACTAGTGTGGACGCGGCTTAATGTAGCATAAAATTATTTAAATTTTCTTTCAGTTTATTAATTAGCATATTGGAAACGCACAAGCTAAAAACTAGCTGTAAGTTACAACTTAACAACAAATAAATTTATAGTGATAAAAAATGCATTTATGTAGTGAAATTTCCAAACCTAGATCGTAATTATGTCGTTTTTTAAAATTTTATTTTGCGCAGCAGGAAAAAACGTTTATGATTATTCGTCACCACAGAAAAGTGCAATTTTCATGTAATTTTTCAAAACAAGTTTAATAAAATAATTAGCGAATCTTGAAACATTTATGTAATTTATCATAGATAACTACGAAATTAAAAGTCACCTTTTAAATAAAACGTACCTACCTACTGCACGAGTTTTATAAAAATTAACATTTTGATTTAACATCAACAATTTTTAATCATATACTACATATAACCTCCATAATTTGAAAAAAAACATGCATTTTAATTAAAAAAAAATGTTTTATCTCAATTAATTGACATACCTAACCTGTAGTTTGTGACAACTAAAACTACGTCTCTATCAAGAAGCACATCTGGGCCATACCATAAGGTATTACCTCCTCCACATAGCCAGCCACCACCGTGGAAAAATACCATTACAGGAAGCAGAGAGATATCTTGTTTTAACGGGTCCTATAAAAAATATTTTTAACAAAATTTAAACAACTGTAGAGAGTTTTCATTTATATTTTACCAACCACTTTTAACTATAACCAAGAAGGAATTCTTCTTTACATCAACGACCTTCTATCGTCCACAACTAATTCCATTCATAGTTTCGCCGACAATAGTATCCTTCACTCCAGTTTTTAGGTTCCTAAACCCATCACTAAACCTGATTTGAAAAACACACGCAGAGCGATGCAGATATCTCTTTCGCAGGATCTTAATTTAATATTGGATTGGGGCGCCATAAATCTCGTCCATTTTAATGCATCCAAAACACAATCATGTTCCTTGTCGCGAAAAGAGTCATCAAATGCTCATCCTCTACTTATGAGCGGCCGAGTTTTACAGAGCAAAGACACCTTTAATCTTGTGGGCGTCACATTTGAAAGTAACCTTAACTGGCATAAACACATTGTATCTATAGCCACGGCAGCTTCAAAAAGCTTGGATTTCTCTTTCGAGCCAAAAAGTATTTTTCCCCTTCTAATTTATACACTTTATATGTGTCCCAAGTCCGACCTCCCTTGAAATATTGTTCTCATATCTGGAGCATGGCGTCCCCCACAACCCTAAGCATTCTTGATTTCATTTAAAGAAGAGCTATTTGTCTCATTAATGATCCTTAACTTACAGAAAGTCTTCCCTCTCTTGCCCATCGTCGGGCTGTGGGGGATTTATCGCTTTTATAGGTACTTTCATGGCCTCTGCTCAGAAGAATTGTCCAGTATAGTTCCTCCACTCACGGTTCCCACCAGAGAAACTCGTGGTACCGCGCGTATGCATCCCTATACGGTCCAACTGGACAGGCCCCGAACTTCCCACTTTGTTCGTTCTTTTATCTCTAGAGTTTCTAGAATGTGGAACCTGCTGCCCGCGAATTTATGTCCCGTGTCAACAAACTCCCTCTTACCTAGCTTAAGACACCCACGGTACGTTAGTATTTAGGCTTTTAGCCTTCGTGGTTTGTCCAAAGATAAAAAATAAAGGATAGGAAAAAAACGTCATCTGTAAAGGTTTTATACTTTTTCATCTATTATCTTTTAAGCATGACAAATTAAACAAGTAAAAATCAAAAACTTGAGAAAATAAAGAGTTAGAATTTTTTTAATGGAACACCCTGTATATTATGTCACCATTAAAAAATTCTTTTAGAAAGCTTTACAAAAATACTACATTTGATATACACATCTATCTTTAACAGTTTTGGAAATATTGCAATTAAATTTGGGTATAATTTCCATTTTGTCTACATTCTCACCTGTGCACTATGGGATAGAAATTAATTTTTTGGTCAAAATTCTGAAACTTACCAATCTAACTTAAAATGAGGTGCTTTTTACTGGAAAAATATTATAAATTATTACAAATGCTTTTTGGAAACCTAAAACTTATTATATGTTATTATAAATTTACACCCCACTTAACATTATTATTTTTATTGTACAATATAAACTAAAATGTCAGCTTGTTTGGTTAATTTGGAAGTATTCTAATTAGTAATCCGATGATTATTGTCTCATATGATATACAGGGTACGGTAAATTATTCTTAGAAGCGTAATGGAGATACATTTTCCCAACTTTTTTATTTTTTAACGTATAAAATAAATAAAAACACTGTTTTGTTGGGTAGATTCTGTAGAATCCATATCTTTCATCAGAATGCTTTTATTTTTTAGGATATATAGTGTAGGACAAAACATATTCAATTTTAAAATGGAAAACCTTGTAAATTATAAAAAATCTTGTATCTGTCCTTACACTCAGAAGTAGCAAAAAGTGGGAAGGCAATTGTAAGTAACAAAAACTGATAAAGAAAAAGGTAAAAAATCTTTGACAAAAGTAGCGAGACTTCGCGAGACTGCATCGGAAACACAACAATAGCTCTTATTATTTAAACTCTTTTACTTTTTTTAGTAAACAAGGCTAATAATAAACCAAGTAGATTAAATGTTGTATATTTATGTTTACTTAAAATACATTTTCATGTTTCTTATTACCCCAATAGAAGTTGCATACCCTTTTATAATTTTGTGTACATGTAGTTTGGAGTATCTACTTTGAAATATACAGCATGAGCCATTAAAATTTCAAAGTTGCTTTTTGGCCAAAATAATGGATTTCTATCCCATAGTGCTGTGTGCCGTATGTATATAGGTATAATGGATTTTTTTATCTACTATTTTTTAGATTTAAGTGGTCATATTTCGAAAATTGCTAAAGATAGATATATTAAATGTGATATTATTGTATAGATTTTTAAACGGCCTTTCTAATGGTAATATAATATACAGGGTGTCCCATTTAAAAAAATGTTTACCTTTTCATTTTTCTCGAGTTTTTTTTTGTTATGTTTAAAAGATAATAAGTGAAAAAGTATAAAACTTCTGTACAAGAGCTTTTTTTCTGTCCTTCTTTGTTATAGGTAAAAGTGGGTGGTAAAATATAAATGAAAACCCTGTATAATTGTTTTTTTAATTTTTAAAACAAAGAACTAAATTGTGTGTTTTTTTTTAAAGGGTTTTCTTACCTGCGGACTATATACATTTAAGTAAAGACAATCTTCCTCGCCCTCAAAAACATCAGATCGCCTATAGATGTCCCTTTGAGGACAAACTGCGTGAATATTTGTTGCATTAAATGTACCTTTCCAAGGATCGTACGGCACTGGAGGCTGAAACCAACAAATTAAATTTTTGGAAAATACAATTAATAATGTTAATACTAACGTTAAGTCCTTACTACATATTAATTTTAAACAAAACAGCAAAACCTTTACTGTAAATAAAAGTAACTACCCACTATTACTAGTCACGGAGTTTTAAAATTTACAATACAATAGTTTATCTCCTAACTAGCGCTAAAAATGCCACTTTTTCGCACGGAGTTCAGCTTAAGCAGACTAGTGCGAAAAAGACACTTTCGGCACGTGTTAGGAACGCTATGTTTTCTACTAGCGCGAGCAAAAGGAAAACATAAAAACAAAATTTTATTAGATTTTATTTCTTACTAGCTGACCCGGCAAACGTTGTTTTGCCATATAAATAATTTTTAAGTAATTTCTAGCCTAAAAATTTTAAAAAATGTTAAGGGTGGACAAACCTTATCACTAAGGGGTATGAAATGAAATAGATTTTGGCCGATTCTCAGACCTACTCAATATGCTCACAAAATTTCAAGAGAATCGGTCAAGCCGTTTCGGAGGAGTACGGGAACAAACATTGTGACACGAGAATTTTATATATAAGATTAGTTTAACACAATGCCACCTAATACCCTACTTGTACAAATATCTATATGCCATTGGCTTTAATTTTTCTTGAAAATTTAATAATATACAATAAGGCAAAATCTGCAAATCTAGGCTAATGAACATATTGCATAAAATACAATTTACTATAATGTAAAGGTCTTGAAATGGTTTTCTTCATTCTCATACAGCTATACATAAATTCATAAAAAATTACCCATGCGGTAGTGGTCAGTTTTTCTTATGGTTATTACAATACAGCATGCTATTATTATTAATTATTTTTTACTTCAAAGAATTTCCATATTTCTGAGGCTATCTGACTTATTTTTTTACTTTATATATTTCTATTTCTATAAAAAGATACTTTGCCCTTTGTTCCCATTAAATTTTTAACCTTTGTGTTTTTTATTTGTATTTAACCCTACAGAACGAATCGGTGTAAATTTTTAGAGTGGCGTTTTCTTAAAAAAGATTTAGGTTAGCGAAATAAATAGAATTATAATTTTTAGTGAATAACTAATTAATTGTTTTTATTACAAAAGTGAAAATCGACCATGCATCGACAGTTAAACTAAATAAAATTTACTTTTGCAGCAAAAACTAGGCAGAATCATTTACTAAGTTTACACGAGTCGTTTAATGCGTATTAGCCAAAGGCGAATTTGAATAAATCGCATGTGTAAACGCACTTAAATTATTTTGAAAGTCGTAATTCTCATAACACGAATAATCTGTGTACTTATACAGAGTTGGTTCGAATTCTGAAATCCTGTATTCGAATACGAATCTTGAATACCCATAGGCGCAATTTGCTTTGGTGTTTAGGGGGCTAAAGTCTTAGTAGTATCGAAAGGTATGAGGCAAGCTTAGAGGCTTTGCAAAAAATTAGGGAAAGATAAAAGGAATTTATTTGTCATTACTGCCACAAAAATAATTTACAGTTAGGTAAAAGTGGCACTATTGACACACACGCTTTTCTTATCGCTTTTAGTTTCGGCTTGGATACTGGGAATTTTGGGGGGCTACTTTTGTCTAATTTCCTTTTTGGGGGGCTAAGCCACGCCCCAAATTGTGCCTATGTAAATACCGTATCCAAAAAGTATTTAAATACTAAGGATTCGAATACCAAGGAATAAAAGTATTCGAATACTACACTCGTCGGGT
>JACEGR010012260.1:0-12107 GCA_014170235.1 Listronotus bonariensis | reverse complement strand
TAACATTAGCCTAGTTTACACCGCGAGGACCAATTAGATCCGTGGACCAAACCTAGGACTTATTTTTGTTAGTTGACTAGTGTTTACACCAACTTAGTTTATGGATCAATTTAATTCACATTTAATCCTAGTACCAAAATGACAGCTGAGCATATGACCAGAACCTAAACTCATTTGTTATCTTTTAAAACTGTATCGCTTTTAAATTCCATATGAAAAAAGAATACGCAAACAGTTTTGGTTAAATATCAACAAAATTTTAAAAAATATAAACAAACAACAAAATTATTAGGTTAAGACCGAAATTCAACGTCTTTTTCATCGAAATGCGCACTGTCAAAGATCAAGGCTGTCATTTTGGTCCACTAAAAACTCCGACGTGTTTACACTATGGATGGTGGAGGGAGGATAACCATCTGAATGTATTAAAAGTGGTAATCCGAAAGGTGCAAATTAGGATGGCGCCACAGTCGCTAGTGGAGAGATTTAGACAACGGCGGCCATATTGGTGCCATCCGGCATCTCAACACTCTCAACTGCGACTGCCGGATGGCACCAATATGGCCGCCGTTGACTAAATCCCTCCACTAGCTACGGTGGCGCCATCCCAATTTGCTACATTCCGATCGCCACTTTTTCAACTTATCCGCCATAAAAGATCCTGATCCTCCCCTCCACCATCCATAGTTTACACCCAAGAAAATCATATTTGGTCACCCCATTTGAGAAGGACTGAATTGGAGTAGCAAATTTTAATACTCAAGTGTTTACACCGTGAATAAAGTACGCGTGACGTCATTTAGACCTCGAACTAAAAATTTGGTTCTCCCGGTGTAAACTAGGCTATTAACACAACCACACAAAACAAAACATTTATTTCTGTTTGAAGCTGCGTTCGACCACCTGTTGTTAGAGTCAACAGGCGGATTCTAACCACAATTCTAACCGCTCGCTGTCTCGAGACGTAACGTATCGAGTCGCTACCGAATGGTGATTCTACTACTTAGGCTACATTTGGTGTATTCCTTTTAGGGTCTAGAACCGCCAGGAACGACACCAAAAGTGTTCCTTTTAATTGCAGTCTATTGTATTTTTGACAGTTTGGACACTCTTGACAGTTTAAGAACGGTTTCAGGCGGTTCTAGAGCATAAAAGAAATACACCAATTTTACAACCAATTCTGAAATTTCAAATTGACGTTTAAACAATTGGTTAAACTTCACTTGTCAAATCCAAATTTGATAAGTGAAGTTTAACCAATTGTTTAAACGTCAATTTGAAATTTCAGAATTAGTTGTAAATGTGAGGTTATTTAAAACTCGATTCCGAGTCAATAGGGAATTATTGGAATTCATATAAGGTCTAGCAGTAATAAATTCAGCAGTATTGACATTACGCATGATCAGTAGTAGTTTTAAATACGGGAAATTTTATTAAAGTTACTGCCAGACCTTAATTGTGCCAAAATATAGTCGGTCGGTTCCCTTCCTTATTTTGACATTTAAACGAAATGAGGTAAAGGGTTTAAGTAATTTTTGTTTATTTTTAAATTTTGTCTTTAAAATATACTAAAAAAGTTGAAACTTTTTCATTTGTAACTAAACAAAACAAATAAATAAAATAGACTATACATAAAAACAAATAATATCCCAGTTTTAGGTTAAAAATAAAACAAGCGTGTCATGCTGATCAATAACACTTCTTCACATAGGCGCGTTAAGGTTTAGCAGTAATAAAACAAGGTTTTTTCAATAGGGTATTGGAATACATGTAAGGTCTAGCAGTAATAAATTCAGCAGTATTATGACATTACGCATGCTCAGTGGTGGTTTTAAATTAGGGAAAATTTATTAAAGTTACTGCTAGACTTTAATTGTGCAAAAATAAAGTCGGTCGTTTGCCTACCTTATTTTGACATTTGAAAACGAAATGAGGTTAAGGTTTAAAATAATCTTTGTTTATTTTAAAATTTTGTTTCCAAAATGAACTAAAAAAATGGAGACTTCTTCTTTAGTAACTATACAAAACTAATACATAAAATAGACTATAAATAAAAACACATAATATTATATTTTTAGGTTAGAAATAATGCAAGCTTGTTACGCTGACCAATAACACTTCTTCACGTAGGCGCGTTAAGGTTTAGCAGTAATAAAATAAGGACTTTCCTTTAACACTGCTAGCACTATTTGCTCATTCCAATAATTTCCCAATACTGCAAGCACTATTTACCTACTCCAATAATTCCCTAATATCTCCCGAGTTCCATAACTAGGCACTATCCCTTAAATAGGTCTTTATTCTATTAATTAATAGAGAATTATTGCAAGGTGCCTTATTAAGCTCGGGTATTTTTAATACCGGCCTTATTTAAATAATGCTTTTACCCATTGTGCCATACCCTTATTATCAGTGCCAATTACCAAAGCACTTATAGTTGTTTGTTTAGTTAGTTTTTGGTTAGATTGTTTTAAAAAGTCATAACTAATTTAAAATTTAAAAAAATTAATTAGTATAATAAGATTGCATTAGTCATAATGCAAAGGCAAAACTATGGTGACCTAGAGGAAGGTGTGTAATCGATATGCTTTAAAAACGGGCTGGTTGTAAATTAAATTTCTAAATATGACACCAGAGGGTACTGTTGTTCCCTATAAGATTTCTAGGGATGCTGTATACATTGCATATGTACAAAAATTAGCACAAAGGTAAAGTAGAAAATAATTATTAAAAAAAAGACTATATAGAGAACACTACTTAATTTGAAAGAGTTTTTAGTTAACAAGAACAACAAAAATTTCTAAGAATTATAAATTAGGTGCGAAAATTTCCCAAGATCGCTGTTTAATTAAAATAGATACCATCATTTAAATTGTATTATGCATTTTTAGTTTAATCAAAGACAATTTTAAAGATATTAGTTCATGAGTTTCCTGTCTACCTCTCTATCGGCCAGTGTCCTCCACACTGAAACTCGGTTGATAACATCGAGCTGGCACGACGTGTATATCTATCTGGATCCCAAAGAATGACCCCAGGTCGTCTGCTATTTGTGATACTTAAAAAATATTCTACTTAGGCGTCTACTTTTTAAATTTTTATTTATACTTTTAGAAAATTAAATTTTGTTTAGTACCTATCTGTTAAATATAAAAATACAGATAATTTTCTTTTAATTTAAATTCTATTAAACTATCTACTTTATGTACAAAAAATAATGACTATTGTCACAAAGCTTTATAAACTACAGCAAACAAAAATATTCTACGTTTATGTAGATATATATCATCGCCTTAGTAAGAAAACTGCTTAACTCTGTTTTAGGTACATAATTTAAACAGACAAGTAAAAATTGAATGCTTACTAAAAATTATTATATTTTTACTGAAATGTGATATGTAGGTAATTTTAGGAGTACTACTGTATTATTTAATTATAGAATGAACTAATATATTGTTTTATTGATAATTTTATTGGAGATGGGCGTTCTCCCACATATTATATATATTTTTCGTTTACACACCTTCTTCTAGGTCACCATAGGCAAAAAAAAACTATTTCTTAATTAGTTAACTAGTATCCAAATCGCTATGAAGTGGTGCTTACTTCCTCGCACGATTATTTCTTCATATTCGAGAGAGTACATAAAAGGTAAAGTTCATACAATCCCAATTGAGACAACACAAAAATTGGGGTATTATCAATTTACCACGATACCTATTGAAATAAATAGCCTATATCATAGTTGATCTTTCCCCGTACATAGCCAACGTGGACTTGACAAGTTTGTCACAGGAAAATGGTAGGCGGAGATAAATCATATTGGAGCAATTCGAACTTAAGCTAATGCGATTGGGTAGAGATTTTGAGGCGAGATAAAAAACTATTTTAGTTTCTTCAGAACGAATGCACCTGCGAGTATTCGACAGTGGCGTCGTTGTCGTTTGTTTTTATTATTTATGACTTTATATTTTAAGTGCTCAATTTGGATCTTGATAAACGTTTTTATTTACTGTGTAAGGTGAAACGGTTTGTGTGTTTGTGTTTGTTTTTAAGTTTATATTAATTATTGGGCAATTTTACTTTTTCATTTGACAATAAAATGGCATTTTGGCGGCCATTTGATACTTGTGATAACAAAATGGATAATTTACGTAAGAATTTATAATTTATATTATGCAGACATATTGTGAACACCTAGTACAAAAAAGTATACATTTTGGGAATTTTAAAAATATACATTTTTGGGAAATTTAAATATAATTGGGTTACTTAACATTGGGAAATTTGGTACATAAAACAATACGTGAAGTGTCAAGGTTTAAAAAGTAGAAATCAAACAATTTTCTAGGTTACTCTTGTAATAATAAAACAAAAACATTAAACAAGCGGAGTTGCCTAGAAATGCAAAACAAATACTGAAAAATTTAATATTTAAAGAGAACAAAATTTTAAGACGGGGATTGATTGGTTTATCAGAGAAGTAGTTAGTAAAGACAAGTAAAAAGTTAAAGTTTGAGTTAAGCCCCGTACGGGCTATCCCTAGGGATATGCCCGTACTAAATTTAATTAGTTCAATAAGTTAAGTTGGTTTTTAATGCAAAGTTAGTTGTGATGGTCCACCGGTCCCATGGTCCCAAGAAGATAGTTCCATATGGTACATAGTCCCAGTGACGTAAAGTAGGCCCTATATGTAATTTCAAAATTCTATACGTCACATATGGTGGAGGCGCCCCCGTTCCCAGTGACCTTTGTGAAACGTCGGTTATGGTAAGCTGTGCCCGCCCTAGTTCCAGTGCCCTTTGTGAAGCGATAGGAAAAGTCGCTTATGGTACGCCCTTCCTACCCCTCAGTTTATTTGTGGAAGAAAATACCATATATATGGTAAAGGCGTCCCGTTCCCCGGAGAAGAAATGTGTGTGAAAGGACGAAGATGGGGAAAAAATATGTTGCGTAGCGTAGCTGCAAGGAGGTAGCAGCGTAGCTACAAGAAAAGGAAGATAAGGTATATCTTCAGTTTTCAAATATGGCTAAATGGTGTTAGCCAGAAGTGATAAAGAAGAATATGGAAATATATTTATTTGTGTCGAAGTTGTATGGTACGTCGTGAAGACGGAGTTCAGAAGCAGCATGAGGCTGCATTAGCACTGGAAGCCGCAGCTCTAGTATGGGGAAGAGCTCTGAAGTATGGTCTTGAATGGTGGGGTACAAGACTATCTAGCGGCCCTGAGAAAAGCTCAGGATATGGGGAAATTGGCATGAAGTTGCAGTAACCTGATGTGGAAGAAGAAAATGGGAATGAAAGGCAGACAATGGTATGTGGAGAAGAAGTACGGGACAAATGGCCAATGGAACGCACCATCAAGAACATGGACAGGGAGGCAAGGTGGACACAGTACAATTCAACAAAAGATGGACAATCTAGAATATTACGGTATTTGTATAGTGTTTAGGTAAATCTGTAATGTTTTTTAATTAATGGTATTTTTTTTGTTGTTTACTTATTAGAAAAAGTATAATATTGATAAAAATAATGATTTAATATGCAGAGAAAAGTAGCCTAAAAGTAAAATTTGATAATAACTCTTTTTTAACCCACCGTATATGTAATATTAAGTGATGAAAGGGTCATTGTTTTGATGATATATAATATCCGAGAAAGGTCAAGACCATATCTAATAATGCAGAGCTAGCTAGTTTCAAATAAACATTTTTTATTTACCAAGTCAGATGTTTTTATGTAGCACAATAACACTATGCATTTAAAGTGTTTAATATGGGAGGTATAAAATTTAGGCCACTTTTCTCTAAAAAATAATCTTAACCGTTACAACTATATTTAAATAAAACTACTTGGAGAAAATCCCAAATTTAGAAATTATTCAGTTAACAATGAATAAAATTTAACTTTTTTCTTATAATCAATGACAAATCTTTTATTTTTAGAAAAAAGTCAAGTTAATTAATTATTTTTTGGATTAAGGGCTATTTGTTCATTTTTTTTGTTTACATTTATTGAAAAAATTTTAGATAAAACTTTTTTCATATTTTTAAAAACTTCGAAAAGTTAAGGTTATTTACGGTAATTTACATAATAGGTAAAATATTGTTAGATTTTTAAATTTTTGTAAGCTATATGGAACTATCGATTTTGGTAATATTGCTAATTTTTTTTAAGGGGTTTAAAGAAAATTTGGCTCATTTCTAATAGCGTTGTGGGTCCAACGCTTTCAGGGAAGGGGCATATGTGAACACCTAGTACAAAAAAGTATACATTTTGGGAATTTTAAAAATATACATTTTTGGGAAATTTAAATATAATTGGGTTACTTAACATTGGGAAATTTGGTACATAAAACAATACGTGAAGTGTCAAGGTTTAAAAAGTAGAAATCAAACAATTTTCTAGGTTACTCTTGTAATAATAAAACAAAAACATTAAACAAGCGGAGTTGCCTAGAAATGCAAAACAAATACTGAAAAATTTAATATTTAAAGAGAACAAAATTTTAAGACGGGGATTGATTGGTTTATCAGAGAAGTAGTTAGTAAAGACAAGTAAAAAGTTAAAGTTTGAGTTAAGCCCCGTACGGGCTATCCCTAGGGATATGCCCGTACTAAATTTAATTAGTTCAATAAGTTAAGTTGGTTTTTAATGCAAAGTTAGTTGTGATGGTCCACCGGTCTCATTGTCTCAATAGATAGTTCCATATGGTTCTTTGCCCCAGTGACGTCAAGTAGTATTTCAAATGCAACGTCACAATATATTAAGTAAATTCATATACCACCGTGTAATAAATTATGTACTGTGTCTATATCAGGTACCTACCAGTAGGTGTATGCTGAGTTAAGGTGGGTTTTTACGCTTATGCAATTTGCGCAAGTTGATTTATGAATGCCATTTGTGCAAATTAGACTGCACTATTACATTCGTAACTACGGTCAAGTCTATTTGCACAAATTTGCTTTGATTATCAGTAAACGATGGAGTACGACGACAAATTGTTAGCATTAGCTGGTGCTTGTTTAATTAAAAATTAAAAGCAGTGAAAGACAAAAAACCAAGGAGATTGCACAAGTCAAGTTGCGCCAATTGCATAAACGTGAAAACCCACCTTTAAAGGCATCTTTTCAGAGTCCCCAAAACAAAATGCTTTCGTAAATGTCTAGCTTTTATCAGGTTGTGTGCGTCATGGGTGTATGTTATGGGATTGTTGAAGGGGTCAAATTAAAATACATGGTGGCCATTTGAAAACGAAACAAAGCTTATTTTGGACACTACAGGTCATTTACGCTCGGACCGGTCAATTTTTGATTTTAGGGGAAAATACTTTTTGCTACTTTCACTCCCTGAACTGCAACCGTCTAGGGGTGAGACTCACCCCCAAAATCTTAAATGAAAGAGGGGTCGAGTGATACCTTATTTTAAATGTCTCTTAACTCCGATTACAACTGCCAAATTTAAAGTCTCTGTTATTATTTCCGTTCATATGACAGCTTGTCAAAATTTGCAAAAGCTTGTTTAAACTCGGAGGATATAATTACGGCTAAATGATCTTTAAAATTACATATCAATTAATCTTTCTGGCGAGGGCGTGATTCACCCTTACATTTTAAGGGTGAGTCAATTAATATCTTATTTTGAAGATCGAACCCTTATCATATCCCTTTAGTTTAAAGTAGCTTGTTCTTACAGGTAATTTAATAATATACTTTAAAAAAATATAAATCAAAATTTTGACAAGCTGTCATATCAACGGAAATACCAGTAGATACTTTAAGCTTGGCAGTTGTAATCAGGTTCAATCTTTCCATTTAGAATTTTAAGGGTGAGTCTTAACCCTACTAGAGGGTTGCAGTTCAGGAAGTGAAAGTGGCAAATAAATGTTTCCCCGTATAATCAAAAATTGACGGGTCCGAGTGCTTTTCCTGGAGCGCCCAAAATTAGCTCTGTTTCGTTTTCAAATGGCCACCCTGTATACAGGGTGTTATGGAAATACTTTAATATATTTAAACCCCAAAATCCCTGTGTAAAAATAAATTGAATAAAAATTATTAAAAATGGCGGATCACCATAAATAACAGTGATAATGAACCCCAAAATTTTACGGTTCAACGAAAGAGGGACAAAACTAAAAAAAAATTAAAACGTTATTTCCAAATTGGTACAAGGTAAGAGGCAATTTTAAAAGGATGTGTAAGTTTTAGCTGTATATTGTGAACTTATTATCATTCTTAAACATAGCTCAAATTAGTATCTTTGTAGCAATTATTAGCTGTCTTTATAATGCTATATTCATGGGTACCAGTGAAAAAATAAAAATATGTACAATTTTTTAAATACAATTTTTAAATTTGTCGGGCGTAAATGACATTAGAAATGTTTTTCTTTTAGATCCAACTCAAGTCGAGTTCGCCAATAAAGACTTACACATTCAAACTCAAAGAATTATTTTAAATACATAGCTCCTGTTTACGAAAATGAAAATGCAGATTCTTCGGAAAACAAAAATTGTCATGAGGGATTTCCGTGAACTTACCAAGCTTTAGCCGTGCTACAATATTTATAGAGTAATTAAAGCAGGAGATATTTTACTATTTTTTCATAACTCTTCTCCTCATAGATATTTGCAAATAGAATAATTATAACATTTAATATATTAAGCACCCCACGCTTTTTATTCTGAAGTGACAAACTCTTTGTAATGAAAATTATTTTCTAATTTTTAGTCTGGTTGCATATAAAAGCGTGTTTTTAGTTTTTTAAACTATTATTTATTTTTCATTTTTTAGTTCGATATATCAATTAGTTTTTTTAAAAATAAAATGCTCCAGTTTATTCACCAAAAAATTCCTTCGCCATTTTGTCAAGAGACACAGAGGATCTGTAAAAGAATTTATTTATCCTGGCGGTCCTAATCAGGATAACGGGATACTGTTTTTAAATTATTGCATTGTCATCGGTCCTTGATACGTGTGCAAAGTTTCAAAGAAATTGAATCGCTGGAAGTTGGTAAAAATTAGGCTCTAAAGATTCCGTTACATAGATAGATAGATAGATAGATAGATAGTTACAACCCAAGCTAATAAAAGTAACTCTTCTTTAACCTATTTATTTTGATTTTAACTGTCAATCAATCAATCAGTGTGTCAAAACGTCAAAACTCCTGCTGCCGGATTTCTTTTCCGTTGAGCAACAGCGTTGCCAAGTTTATGACTGATTTTTCCTGCGGAGGCACATGGGCCTTTTATTGCCGCCAAATTTGATCCAATCAAATTCAAATCACCGATATGGTACTTCCGCCTCAAATATGGGTACTACGTTTGAGCAGGGTTTCCTGTCGGCCATTCTGGTGTTCACCCTTGGTGAGAAACGTGTCGCGCCATACTAGTTTCGAAGAAAAAGGTATAAATTCCTTTCAGACCCACAGTGGTGATAAAATATAATTTCTTCTACTGTTGGTGCAATTTCGTCTTTGGATTGTTGGTTGCATTTTGGGAAGCAACCCTGGAATTGATCCAGATAATCTAGACACGCCGGAGTCAAATTTTTAGTGAACCCTTCGTATAAGGTGAGAAACTTTTGTTAATATATAATCCGTCTGTTTCTTAAAAAAAAAAAAAAGAGAAAAAAACTATTTAAGGTGACTTTTATGGATTTATTAGGGAACCTTTTCCTTCGTTTTAGGGTTTTTTCTTCTTACCGTCAGATAACCATCCCCGGTTATCATCTATACATCCAGTCCTTCTTCATATTGCTGTTACCTTAAGAACTTATACTGTCTTCTACATCCGTTCACCAGACCAGCCATTCCAGGAGACGTCACTCGGAAGCAAAGTCCCATTAAGGCCAGATATTTCTATATTTTACTTTCGTTTTTTTTATTTTTTCATTTCCAGTTAAATATATAAATATGTTTTTTTATAACAAATGATTATTATAGTACTCTTAAAAGAAGTAAATAATGATACATAATATGATATAGATAATGATTATTTAAAACACTCTCAAAAGGAGTAGATAATGATATAATATAATTTTGATTAACAATACACTAAAATTACAAATTTTTAAATTTTATAATTTTAATACATTTATACTATTGTGAAACATAGTCGACTATGGGGTTTTTTATGCTAGTTATTAATTTTTATTTATCAATCAGATAAAATACTCAAACATAATTGAATATAACCAACCAAGTTTAATACAGCTACATAAAATTTGAAAATAAAAATTTGATTATATAATTGTAAATAGTTTGTAAATATACTTTAATTGAAGGGTATATTTTCTATTTTTTATTGCACCTGCCTACTCACAAAAGAATTTTCCAAGTTAGTTTTTGCAATAACACCTTTCATATACCTTTAAGTTTGATTTCACAATTTTTTCAAATTTAATAAAACTGTTTAGGTTAAATTGTGTGGCGCCCTAAACTTGTCAAAGCGTTGATTAAGACATTTATTTCCATAATCTCAAAGTTCACATTTAAAACATCCAAAACCCACGACGCTCACCTGACGAAGAGCTGCCGGAGCTGTGTAACACAATAAAAGTGTTACATATAAAAATAGCGTGCCAACGTGGGACCTGAAAATTTGATTTGTCAATTTTCTTTGTTTTATTTAATAAATTCTAATTTTTTATTGATATAATACATTTACATTTGTTTTTTAGTCTTGATTACACTTTGATAAGTAATTAGTGAGTACGCATGTGCTATGAATATATTATTATTTTAAATAATAACATTTTGCTGTTTTTTTATTTTTAAAGACTTATTTTATTTAAATACCTAAATTTTTTTATTTGACTATTCTGGTTTTAAATTAGAAAACATAATTTTGACTTTGGTTGAGCAGTATACATTCATACATTTCTTTAAAAAAAAATAATACCCAGTACTTATTTATTGATTTTTATTATCGGAATTTTATTTATAGTTACGGCAGTACTTAAGGTAAACCTTACAATTTTAATTATCAAAGATATTTCATTGCAATTTTTTGATGCCTAAATTGAAATTGAGTTTGGGGTGTTTATAAAAATAAGCACATTTTTACAGTTTTTTAAGGACTACTAGTTTGGATGTTTAGATTGAACATTTTGGTTTTATATTTTGATGTTGCCAATTTTATGACTTATTATTTTGTTTATAGTAATTTTTTTACAGCCGCAAGTAACTTATATATTTTATGATTTTTGTTGATTTTATAATTAGTTTTGCATATTAAATTTTACACCGTTGCCAAATAAAAATAAAATATTTTTTTATTTTTCTTAAAATATTTTAAATACAAAATAGTTTATTTTAAAAGCTAATAATATGGAGGATTTTTTAAGCCAAATCTTTTATTAAAAGATGAATTAAATTATGAATTACGTATTCGTGCCGTAGTTACTGACAAGAATGTTAATGATAAACGAAAGATTTTAGCTAGGCTATTAGATAAAGAGCGTCAAAACAAAACTGATGTTTTGAAACTTGTTGACTATTTTTTTAATTACGAATTAGAAAAAAGGAAATAACTGAAACAATTGAATCTATTAAACAGTTAATTTTAGATTTTGAAGGTCCTTCTACAGATTCAGTTTATCTTAGAGCTAGAGCCCGCACTTTACATTTAACAAAAAGAATTTTACGGTTACCTGTAAAAGAAACTGATGAACATTTTACGGAAAAACAAAAATTTAAAAATGAGGCCTATGCATCAGCAATGTTTTTGGATGCTGATTTACACGATAAAGTTAAGGATCCAGTAATTAGCGATTTTTCCGCAAACAATCAATCAACTGGTCATGTTAGCGTAGCTGTAGCTCAGAATGTCAACACTTCTCAAAACAACAATTATTTTAAGGTTACCCCTGTTCATACGTTGGGTATTTCATTTGATGGGGATCCTAAAAATCTTTTGTCATTCATAGAACGGGTTGAAGAAATGGCGCATGCGCGTCACATAACTAAAGCTGAATTATTTGAATCTGCTAGCGATTTATTCTCAGGAAAAGCGATATTTTGGCTTAGACATGTTAGGTCCTTTCTTAATGATTGGGATTCTTTAGTCAAAAAATTAAAAGATGACTTTTTAGATTCTGATCTTGA
>JACEGR010012259.1:0-12109 GCA_014170235.1 Listronotus bonariensis | reverse complement strand
CTCAAACAATAAAGCGTGTAGACCCCGTTCAAAATATAACCGAACACCCTGTAGTTATGTTTTTATAATCGACGTAACTGTTGACTTTTGAAAAGTTATATTACGTACTTATAGAATTTAAGGCCTCAATATTAATAGTAATCATTTTTTTTTCAGAAACGATTCGTTTTTGGAACCATACCTTCGAGATCTTGGTGACCGCCATAGTTTACCTATTGGAGTCCCTTCACCGTCACCGCCTCCTTGCAGAACCATAGCACCACCACCTATCGCACCTTCCTCTAGGTCAATTTCAAGGGAATCACTCATTTCTTCAAATGGAGGATCAGATGCAAGTGGTGAAGGAAGTGAGGAGGAAGGTAAGGTTATTTAAATAAATACATGATACATTATTTATTCTTTAAAAGATGCCTAAGAATATCGTGCCACATATTACCCAAGTCCAAATGTAAATGATTTCGGGGTTAAAAGAGTGTCAAAAATTTAATCTAGATTTAGTTTTTTTATAGATATTTATTTTAATAATTAGTGTAGTGTAACAATAGTCGGCTACAAAGGGTTTGGTGGGGTGACACATTAGAATCTGTTCTTGGTTTTATTGTAAACTCTAGAAAGCGCTTCCTGGGGTATCTTGTATACATTTAAAAGGAAAAACTTGTTTAAGCTTACTCTGTATACAGC
Organism: Listronotus bonariensis; assembly: GCA_014170235.1. Taxonomy (NCBI): domain Eukaryota; kingdom Metazoa; phylum Arthropoda; class Insecta; order Coleoptera; family Curculionidae; genus Listronotus; species Listronotus bonariensis. The sequence continues at coordinate 11,428 of JACEGR010012259.1, read as the reverse complement.
GCTTGTCTAAATCAGGACCCCTTCTAACTTTTGTATTGTTTTTTTTTCATAAAAATTTGAGGACTTTAATGAGACAACATAAACCAAGTTTTAGACAGGAAATTATAGATATAAATGTCAAACTGACAGCTGGGCGCCATTTTAAAAAGAAAAATTTAATGGAAGAATGGGGGTCTTGTGGCACATCATTTTAAAGCTCCTGACAAGTTCTTTATAACCCTAGAATATAAAGTGAATACCTTTACCTCCCAAAAATGACGGTATTTTAAAAATTACCTGAATACCTGAATTGGATAGCCATATCTCTAAAACTAATAAAGGTAGATATACCTTATGTGGTATAGCCTGCTGCGACTGAAACCTGAAACCCCGCACGCCAATGGTAAAGTAAAATATTAGGTATTTTTCATAGTGAATATTTTTACTTATCATTAACGTGCGGTGTTACAGTCAAAAATGCTTTTTTGTGAAAATACTATTAAAAAATAAGCGTTTAACGTTTAAAAATATAAAGTAGGGAGTTTCAGGGGCGGATCCAGAGGGTTGACAAAGGGGGCGCGCGCCCTCGATGAATCCTACAGAACACATAATAGTGGCCAGTTTGATCCTGGAACTTTTGAAAATGCAGAATTGTACAATTTTTTTAAACATTTTTTAATTTTTTTGTTACTTTTTAGTTAGTTTAATTTAAGCTTTTTGTTTGTATGTTTAAAAAAAAAACATGTAGGTTTGTGTACCATAAACGATTTTTTTGGGCCTCCCTGAGCAGAGGTTCTGAATCCGTCTGGGGAGTTTTTTGCGACACTGAAAAATTATATATTTTAGGCCAGTTTAGTTTTTAAATCAAAAATTGTGTGCAAAAAGAAGGAGGAATATAGTGAAAATAGAATTTGTCTAAATTTAAACTTTAATGATGGAAATCTCAAGAAAAAAACATTTTTGCCAAAAAATTCCTTCAGATTCGTAATCAGCGCCCCAAAAAACCCCGTATACCAAATTTCGTCAAAATCGGAGTTGCCGCAAGTTTCTAGAAAATTTTTGTTTTGGTTTCCATTTTGATTTTTTTTTTTTTGGTTATTTCGATAGGGACTTAAAGCCGCTTTACATTTAAAGTCTTTTCAGGATATGGTGCAACATGTGATATTAGCCTTATGGAACGCCTTGTGCTCTCCCATCCCATTTGGTTTTTGCCAGGCATTCAGCGTGCTGGTGCTTTTCACCTTCTTCAAGGAAAAGAAGAGGGATGTTTTGTAGTGAGGAAATCTTCGCAATCGGATACAATGGCGTTATCGGTTCGTCTACCGCCAGATAAAGGTAAGTCACATAAATATGTTTATTTATTTGTGCATATTGAGTTTTTGAGGCCACCTTTGTAATTAGTTAAGTATCCCTGGACCATTGTTCCAAGTTATTACCAATAAGCTAATTTTTCGTGGCGCCGTCCCACCAATTTTCGTTGGTGGTAGCTTACAGGGGTAACAGAAAATAAATGTGTTGATTTGACAGATATCAAAAATTTATTACAAACAGGGATTTTCTCTGTTAATTTTTAAGATAATTATTTAAATAAACCGAAAATATATTTGTCCTACAAAATGTAAGGTTTCATTAGAGTCCCTACCACCAACATGTATGGTTAACAATGTCGTGAAAAATAACTAGCTGATTTTTTTCTGTTGATTAAATAATATTTATATAATTTAACACTCACATTGTCAGGGCCGTATTATCCATTAGGCTGATTAGGCTACAGCCTAGGGCGCCATGAAAAAATATAGGCGCCAGACAGGGGAGTTTTTAAAAAGTTTTTGGTGACTAATTTGTCTAGGCGCGAAAGGAGGAAAAGACCTTTTTAATTTTATTTCAGGTGGTAAAGTAAAGCAGTAAGGCGCCTGGCACTCAAAATAGGCGCTATGGAGGAAGGGGGGCTTTTTAGCTCTTCAAAAAATTTTTTCAATTTAAAATCAATTTAGATTTTACTTTACCACTTTTAACACTTTAAAGTTTAAAATGTGTAACAAGATTAGAAAAAGTCTGCCATATCATACGTAGGTCAAATCAAGATCAAATATTGTACAGGGTGATCAAAAAATAATTTAAATTTTTCAGAAAATCAAATAGCCATATCCCTCTTATTTTAAATGGAACCCCTGTATTTTTTTACGTCACATGATGACAAATAAAATACTCTTTCAAATGGTGTATAGGTTGCCTATACCTATCTTTTGTGCTTTTTAGTAAAATCTGTTTTTACAAATTTTTAGTCCAAATGATTATTTAAATTAAAGTTGGCTGTGACATAGCAGCCATTAATATTTTTCTTAAGAAAATAACAACGACCATTTATTGATTACTAGTTTTAGTTAGTTTAAAAGAAATTTTGATGATTTTAAATAAAAACCCTTCTTCTACAACAACAAGATGATATAATACTGCTAGGATGTGAAAAAATGGTTTACTTTAGTCTACAGTTAATTCTAAAAATATTCCAGGAGAAACCATCTGATACCCTTAATAGTTGCTTTAAAAAATTTGACACAGTGATTATGGATAATGAAAGAAACGAGTTATAGGTCACAGAATGTCGTCATAACTGACCAGAGGCGTTATTAGGATTGTTTAAAAACACAAGTTTTATCATTACCACATTCAGCTGAAATAAGTGTTAATAAAAGTAGCATTATAAGCAACTAATGAATTTTTTTTTCTGTGAATTTTAAAAAGAGTGGCAGATAATACAAAATCTTTTAATTTTGTGCTTTTTTCCAACAAATTTACATTTTGTAATAACGGCTTAGTAAATAGGCATAGCTATATCACAGCCTACTTACATTTAAATAGACATTTGGAATAAAAATATGTTAAAACGGAATTTACTTAAAATGTATAAAAGATAGGTATAGGCAACCTATACACTATTTGAAAGAGCATTTGGTTTGTCATCATGTGGTGTAAAAAATACAGAGTGTTCCATTTAAAATAAGAGAGATATTGCTATTTGACTTTCTAAAAAATTAAAATTATTTTTTGATCACCCTGTATAATCTATAATCTCGATATGACCTACGTATGATAAGGCAGACTTTTCCTAATCTTGTAACAAATTTTAAAGTTTAAGGAGTTTATATTGTTAAAATAAAATTAATTTAATTGCACTCCTGCATTTTGAAAAAAAATCAAATATCACAAAAACGAATAAAATTAGACACTTGGTACTATTAACAAACTTAAATTATTTTTTATGTAGAATCTAAAACCGTCATAAAATATAGGGTACTCCATTTAAAAAATATAACTTTGATACGTCACACTTTTTTGAGACATCCTGTATAGAGTAAAATAAATTTATACTGTGGCCTTATCCGACCTGTATATGTTTCAGTATTTATTTTTTAAAAACCCCATGGTTATCCAGCTACAGACCGTGTCGAATATGGTGGGCTACCCTGTATTTATCAAATCAACATATTTAATCTCTACTACCCCTGAATGCTACCACCAACGAAAAATGTTGTAAGAAAAAAGTTGGTTGTCTTGTCAAAATGAAGCTACTCACCAAAAATTAGCTTGTATGTAATGACTTGGATAAATGGTCCAGGGATCCCTAACTAAATCGTTATTTTATTCTTAATTCTAAAAACTGGGCTCTTTATTTAATGATTCCAAACCTACAGCATATCGGTTGTCAGCTTTTAAAATTAAGAAATAAAATTATGATTACGAACTTGGATAAACCTGGCCTTAAGTTAAAATAAGTCAGTGTCAATTTTTAAAAAATTTAAGAATATTGGACAAAACTAAATTCTTGGACAAAAAAGCGGGCAAATAAAACGTTGTTCAAATTCAGTCTTTAATAACTTTTTGGTTTTTTGGCCGATTTCCATTATCTTTTGGTCCAGTTGTAGCTCCTTTTATCAAGAATATTATTTGATAGGGAAATTGAAGTTTTATAGGATTAGGTATTATCAGGGGCGGTCATAAGGGGAGGGCCATGGGGGCCATGGTCCCCCGTTCATGCCACATTCTTTGTAACCGATTAAGTTTTGTTTACCCAAACACACCTATTTGCAAATTTGGACATTTATTGATGATATGCCCCCCCTCGGAAAGTTGATATGACCGCCCCAGGGTATTATACAGGGAGAACTAAATGTTGCATTTTGACCCAAATTTTCGAACACCCTAGGAAATAATTTAACGTCAAATTTTTTACCAGTACATTGTATTTAAAAACTCCATCTTTTCTTAACATTTTCTTTTTTATTTATGTCAGTATTTCTCTTCTAAAAAGAAATATATTTTTTAATATTACAATGAAATTTGTGTATTGGGTGTCAAATTATAATTTTACATCTTTTCAATTTTTTATTTTATTTTTGATAATAAAAATAAATAAAAATATTTATTTGTTAAGTTGTTTCTTTAGTTTCCAAATTAGTTATCATGATCTTAAGATATACAGGATGGAATAAAAAAATACCCTGTATATTATACCATCAGAAAAGATAAATTTTAAAAAATGAAAGCATATTTAATATACCTACCTTTATTAGTTTAGAAAATATGACCATTTAAAGTTTAAGTTTCTCCAATATTTTTCGCAATATAGCGTATATTACGACCATCATAATTAAATTGTAGTGTTTTCTTTAAATACTTGTATTTCCTTTTAGAATAAAGATACTGAAATAAATTTAAAAATGAAATGTTAAAAAACATGGGGCTTTAAAAACCAATACAATGGTAAAAAATTGTGACGTTAAATGATTTTATAGGGTGAGTCAAAATGCAACATTTGGTTTTTTTCCTGTATAACACCTAATCCTATAAAATTTATTGCAATACCCATATAAATATATTGTATAATTGAAATCGGTGAAAAACCAAAAAGTTATTAAAGATTAAATTTAAACCTTGTTTGTCCTTTTTTGTCCAGGTGTGTATAATTTAAATTGTGTGTTGGATGTCCTAATACAAGGAGATAAACTTTCTAATAAGGAGCGCTTAATTTTTGATATTTTTCCGAAAATATAGGTTATCTTTGTGACGTCAACTTTTGCCATAATATTTTTTTGTCTAACAAAATAAACCGATACTTGCATAAAATAAAATAAAATCACTTAAAGAAAACATAAAAAATTAGTATCTTACCCTTAATAACGACTTAAACGTAAATTCCCTTTAAAAATATTTAAGAGTCAGTGACTCCTGTTGACAGGTTTAAAATTATATGTAACTGCACCACTAATGAGCACTTAATTTAACTATAAATAGTAAAAACTAAACATATATAAAAGTCCAATGACTAAAAAGCAAAAAAAAGAAAACCAAAACCGCGAAAAAAGCTTCTAGTACGATTGTAAACAATGAATTTGGGAAAAGATTACGTCACAAAATTTAGCGAACATAGACTTAAATGGGATCGAGCGCTCCTTATTAGCAAGTTTATTTCCTTGGTCCTAATACTAACAATAACAGTCTTTTAGGTCCTTATATAGAACACTACTTAATTCACAGCTCAGAGGGTAGACTAGGCTTAGAAACAAGCGAAAATCGTTTCGTAGATATGGCTGCTTTGATAGCACATTATGCCAGTTGTTGTGATGAGTTACCTGTTCAGTTAACATTACCCAAAGCAATAAGAGAATCGAAAAGCAGACAACAATTGTCATCTTTAGCCCTTTTAGGACAGGTATTTATATTTGTTTAAAGATCCTAAACCAAATTTTCAGCATTTAGTAAATTTAAATAGATAGATAGATAGATAGATAACCGTTTATTTATTCCTTATAAACAAAAAAGTTTACAAATAGGCCCTTTAAAAAGGCATGGAACAATGTCATAAATTACAAAAACTTAGTATTTTAAACATAACATTAATAATTACTATAATTATTAGAAATAACACTACTTTAAACAAATAACTTTAAAACCTGATAATTTATTAACCATTAATATTACCATATACTATTAAAAAGACTTACAAGACAATATTTTTTCCCTATTTATCAATCATATTATCCTTATTTACATCATAAAATTCTCTTATTGTATAAAATGCGTTTTTACTCAAAAAGTCTTTAAAACATCTTTAAGACTATTTTTTGGCAAATTTCTAACTACTGTAGGAATTGAATTAAAAATCTTTACAATGGAGAATTCAACATTTCTTTGCAAATAACTAAAGCTACATCTATCTAGAATAAGATTTGATTTATTTCTAGTCTGATACTCATGCCTTAACTGAGAATTTTCAAATAAATCTGCATTATCAACAACAAACAATACAGAATCTAATATATACATACTAATAACAGTCAGAATGTTATTCTCCATGAATATCCTTCTACAACTTTCCTGCGGTTTCATACCATAAATACAGCGCAAACACCTTTTTGTAGTAACAGTACTCTTTGCATATCATATGAATTTCCCCATATAATTATACCATATCTTAACTTAGACTGCACAAAAGCGTGATAGGCCTGCATAGCCACATCTGTACCAACCCTTTCCGCAATGATCCTTAAAGCATAACAGTACTTAGCAATCTTAGTGGCTACACCCTCAACGTGCACTCTCCAGTCCAACCTCCTGTCAACGTCAATTCCCAAAAATGATATGCTTTCAGTTGATTTTATTATTTTATCATTATACAAGAAATTAAAATAATTAGTCACCCTGTTACAAAACAGAATGCACTGAGTTTTTGACACATTCAAGAGCAGGTTGTTGGACAGAAAATACTCCTCAAGAGCATCCACCACTGTCCCCACCTTTACCAACAACAATTCCATGCTATCCTCACTAAAAATAAGGGTAGTATCATCAGCATACAGTACAGTCCGCTCTCCTGATACGTCCGGCAGTTCATTTGTATATAAAATATATAATAATGGTCCCAGAATGGAGCCCTGTGGAACTCCCCTCACCATATTTACTTTTTCTGATTTAAAAATTGTACCAGAGAGATCGGACTCCACCACCTGCTGAGTTCTTCCGGTAAGATATGACTGTATCAAGGTCAGAGCAGTTCCCCTAATACCATACATTTCCAGTTTATATAACAATTTAGCATGGTCTACACTATCAAAAGCTTTAGAAAGGTCCAAACACATAGTCAGGGTCTGTTTTTGCTATTTAAGGATTCAAAAATATTAACAAGTGCTTGATACATAGCCCGAATTGTTGATTTGCCCTTTCTAAAACCATTCTGTCTATTTGAAATAACTGAGTTTCTTTCCAAAAATTCACAAACCTACAATACAACGCTTTTTCAAAAATTTTACTGATATTTGACAGCAGTGAGACCGGTCTATAGTTTTTTCTTCATTTTTTCTCCCTTTTTATAGATTGCCTTAATATATGCATTTTTTAATCTATTTGGAAAACAACCAGTGGTAAATCCTAAATTAATTATAAAAGAGATTGGTTCAGCTATTTTATTCGCTACTTCTTTTAAGACTGATATGGGAATTTGGTCGTCACCCACTGATTTTTTGTTTTTTAGACCCTTTATATACAGGGTTATGTTTAAATTAATATTTTTCTCTTAACACAGTATGGAATTCAAGAAAATGTCTCGTTTCCTAAAAAAGGGTGTTAAAATTTTTAGGAAAAAATGCATTTTTTATCATAACTTTCCTACCACTCCAGATATGTCCACAAAATTTGGTACAGTTCTTTTAACCACTACGTTACAACTTTTGCTGTAAAAGTTTTTTAAAATTTTACCAGTGGCGTCCGAACAAGATTTGTATTGAATTTTTTCATGAAAAAAATAGTACTCCACTGCTTTTTCTTTGAATCAATATTATTTTTACAATATATACGTACATTTACTTTGGAGTTAATTTGGTCTATTATTGTTTTTTCGTACGACAAACGGGTTTTGCTTAAAAAATAAAAGCCATTTTAATGCATGGCAAAATCGCTAAAATCTAAAATGGTGTTTTGCATGTAAAATTTGTTTCTGATTTTTTTAAAATTATAACTACTGATTATTTTTTTCTATTAGGTATTAATTGTAGTAATGTTAGTTTTTGACCTTTTTTAATACAAATTAGACAAAAACGAATTTTACATACAAAACAGCATATCAGATTTTAGCAATTTTGCCGTGAATCAGAATGGCTTTTATTTTTTTTTTAACGAAAATGTTCGTCGTACTAAAAAATATCAAAAGACCAAATTAACTCCAAAGTAAATAAATATTTCAAAATTAATATTTATTCGAGGAAAAAGCAGTGGCGTACTCTTTATTTCTTGAACAAAATTCAATACAAATCTTGTTCAAACGCAACTGGTAAAATTTTTAAGAAACTAACCGCAAAAAATGTCTTGTTATATTTAAAAGAAGTGTACCAAATTTTGTGAACATATCTGGAGTAGTAGAAAAGTTATGATTGCAATTTTTTTCTTAAAAATTTAACACCCTGTATTTCCGAAACAAAGCATTTGTGAACATAATTTTATTTAAAAAAGTTCTTATTTTCTTGCATTTCATACTGCCTTAGGAGGAATATATAAACTCATCAATACCCCTGTATTTTAGGAATTTTGGAGTTACAGTCCACCTCCATCGGCGGCATCAAGTCCAGACGCGGACTTAATATTAAATTTGAATCCTCTAATGAGTACCTTTAAACAGGCGGAGCCCTCTACGCCTGTACAATTAAAACCTACCAGACCAAATACACTTAATTTGCTCAATAAGAATGATCCCAATTCGGAAACAATGAAAAGTATGTCGTCGTTAAAAGGGGATTCTTTAGGAAAAACCCACCACCGCCACCGCCAAGGTAACTTTAAGAAAACATTTCTTGTTGTATTAATTTTTATAAGTTAATTTTTGTAAATATATGTGCAATTTTTTTGTAGGTGGTCGAAACCAACAACACCTCAACAGAATAACTTTACAGTTACAACAACAGTAACTTTTAGTGTGAACTCCCAAAGCCCAAGTAATGAAAAGCCAACACCATCTCAGGTAAATATCGTACGACATTGCCGCCTTATTGATGGCCAGTTTATTAACGTCATCAGGTACCATGTTAGCCAAGGTATTAAATGAGCTAAAATTGTCAACCTAAGTGTCGGAGGAATATAATTTGTAGTATTACCAGAACAACCGTTTACAAAACACTTCAACTTTAAATATTTAAAATAATAAGAAACCTATCCTAATGAAATTTGGTTTACGGGGGTTTTTTCGTACACGTTTCATTCTCGAGATATTTATCATCAGACTTGAATAGGAAACTAACCTAAATTCACTTTATTTCCCCTTTTTGCACTTAATTTTCATTTCTGCTAAATTGGCACTTAATATTTGTTTTTCACCTCTTAAAACCCATTTTTCTACTTATTTTACCAATTATTTCCATCGCCAAAGCTACGGCGATTGAAATGATTGAAAGTAAAGCTTTGTAATTTAATGAAGAAAACGGGTAAAATAAATAGAAAAATGGGATTTTAAGAGGTGGAAATCAAATATTGAGTACCAATTTAGCTTCAAATCAAGAATTGTTTGCAAAAAGAAGGTGGTAAATAGTGAATTTAGGATAGTTTTCAACTTAAGTCTGATGATGAATATCTTAAGAACGAAACGTATCCGAAAAAATTCTTTCAGATTCGTAATAAGCGTCCCAAAAAATTGTCGTATATCAAATTTCATTAAAATCGGAGATGCGTCCGGTTTGTGAAAAATCACTTAAGAAACACGAATTTCAAAAATATAACTTTCACACAACAAATAAATGTAGTGATTTTTGGCGGGTTCCTACCAGTATTGCCAATGTATTCCTTTTACTTACACTTTCTACTTACTCTGCTTTTCATTTTTATGGTAAGTAATTCATACATGATTCTAGGTCGAAGTAATTCATTGCGACCCAAAGAGAATGTCACCTGAAACCCAGTGCAATAACTCAACTATCTCATCAAGGGGTAGCCTTAGGAATAGGAGCCTTAGTAACATAACTTCACCTAATTCTGTGTTATCTCCAAGTTCCGATAGTGTAATATCACCTGATACATTATCGCCGTTGTCTTTAACTAAAGGAGCTAGACACAGCAAAAGGACAAAGCAAAAGGTCTCTAAGCACTATCAGGTATGTATAAAATACAATTTGTAGTTTTTATTATTCAGGGTATCCAAGAAATATGGGAAGTATCCCCGTATATAAAAATTCACGTAAAAAAATATCTTTAACCCTCTTATAAAATAAAAGTAACTAATAATGCTATCATGTTTCGTTATCAAGATAATCAACAAACATGAAAATCAAACGAACCTTATTTTTACTACAGTGTGGGCTAATTTAACTTTTTAACTAATATTAACTTTTATCTAATGCGCCTATCTTTTTAACACGCTTTTATTAGCTTGGGTTGTATCTATCTATCTATCTATGTAACGGAATCTTTGAGCCTAATTTTTACCAACTCCCAGCGATTCAATTTTGCACACGTATCAAGGACCGATGACAATGCAATAATTTAAAAACCGCTGATTAGGACCGCCAGGATAAATAAATTCCTTTGCAGATCCTCTGTGTCCTAATACTACTCTTGACAAAATGGCGAAGGAATTTTTTAGTGAATAAACTGGAGCATTTATTTTTAAATATTTAACTTTAGTTAAAAATTTGGTTTTGTATTTCGTAAAACATTTCAATATCACATGACCGCAGAAAACTAATTGATATATCGAACTAAAAATGAAAAACAAATAATAGTTTAAAAAAACTAAAAAAACACGCTTTTATATGCAACCGAACTAAAAATTAGAAAATAATTTTTCATTACAAAGAGTTTGTCACGTCAGAATAAAAGCGTAACAGTATTTTGGAAAAAGTCCTGTAGGTCCTGTCCTGTCTAAATCTGTTTAACCGAAATTGGCAATTTTAAATGGAACACATTTGCCCATTAGCCCCATAAAAATAAAAAGATAGGCGCAACAAATAAAAAGTTATTATTAGTTAAAAAGTGTGCAAGTTTAATTAGGTCAACCCTGTATATTTTCCATCTTTTTCACACAATTCTTTATTTAGAGCTAAAATGGCACAGAATATTTAATTTACACTCTAAGGCACAAACGGAACGGCTGAGTCAGCGACGAAGCGGTAAAACACACGAGTCTGTTTTAAGCCTAAAGCTACGGTTTCTTAGAACTTCGTCGCTTTCGGTCGGCCGAAAGCGACGCGATTTACGTGTTCCCAAATTAAATTTTCACTTGAATGTGGTTTCATTTAAAAGTGTATGTTTAATTTGGGCGAACGTAAATCGCGTCTGTTTCCGCCGACCAACACTCCTAGGAAACCTCAGCTTAAGGCTTAAAACCTTTTTAGAGGTATGTGCTTAAAACAGACGAAGCAGTTTTTACCGAGTCGCCGACGAAAGGGTGCAAAACACACGAGTCGGCAAG
>JACEGR010012258.1:0-12112 GCA_014170235.1 Listronotus bonariensis | reverse complement strand
ATAATCCACAACGCATTATCCGCGAAGCGAAAAACCTATGAACAGTATGGGCTTTAAACGTCTAACTACATTTTTAAAATGTTAGCTATACTACTACGTATATACATATATATCAGATTATTCTATGCATTATTTGATTATTCTCCCAAGTTAGCAACGTCCTAACTTTAGCTGTGTTAAATCAGTGGGAACGTCATAACTAAGGAGAATGAATAAATAATGCATGAAATAACTTGTTTATATGGGCCAGTACAAAATATGGATAGAACGTTCAGACAGCAATCTTGGTTACGATGCGTGGGACATATAACACCTGGCTGTTGACCCAGTGGCGCCTTTCTTTGAAAAAACAAAATATTAGATTGATCAAAACTATATTGTTATTTAATATTTTAAGTACCCATAACAAACAACTTTAATTTAACATATTTAATAACGTATTTATATTTTTAATCTATAATGACTAATACACAAAACTGTTTATTAACTTCTGCTTTATTTTCTTTAAAAATACTCATGTATAATATTAATAATAAAATAATCCTTATTGTACAGAAGGTGGTCACTACAAAGGTGGAAAGCATCCCAGGCGCTTTACAATTAATAACCATCAACTAAAAAATATATAAACAAAACTAGAACCCTCGACACTACACTTCTTCATAATGTACAACTTAATGAACAACACTAAAGACTAAACACTATAAAAATTACTAAAATAAAAACAGTTAGAACCAATAAAATATGAAATCTCTATAAACTAACAACAAACATTTACAACTCGAAAATAAACAACCGAAACGAAAATGGCAGAGCCTTTTACCAAACAATAAAAGCTTCGACAACGCACGACTCTGTCATCAGCTGATAATACTGACAACTTGAAACAGAACTGCCAACCGAAATCGTAATTCTCACACCCTCACGTCCCTGACCCAAGCTAGCATTGTTTCTATTTTAACTATTCATAAAACGTTTCGGGCAGCTCTATCTTTGTCAGTTTTCAAGTTAAAACTAGTACTAATTCCATGTGAACAACCCGTGCTGACCGACCACTTAATAGCATCGTTCTTTAAGACCAATCGTGGTCAGCGATTCCAGACTTAAGATGTTTTGCCCTTTCTGAGTATGATGCTTATGTTCCATAATTCTTACATGTAGCGGGCGTTTTGTTTCACCAATGTACGACTACCCCCATTTATAAGTACCTAGTAGATACACTCTTTCTCCTCTTAGATGCTTTAGGTTTCATATTCGTCAGGATGCAGAGTTGTTCCGGACTTGAAATCGTTTTGATTCCATATTGTCTGGCTATTCTATTAATCTTTTCCGATGTTCCTTTAATATATGGAATCATTAAGAGAGAGTGTATTCTTGCTCAGGTGGTCGCACTATTGGTTCCACATTACATTTCTCAATAGATTTTATTTATGGATTTTTCGGTGTAGCTATTCTGAAGCAGATCCGTCTTGATGTTATTGAGTTCGGCGTTAAGAGTTACTTTGTCATTACTTATTGTGCTTGCTTTATTGCATATTGTTTCAATTATTCTTAGTTTTGGTAGTCTTCAGAATGGTTTGACCGAAAATTAAGGTATTTGTCCCGTATGTGTTGGTTTCCTATAAACAGGTGTGTTAACCATACCATTTTGTTTGCTGACGAGAACGTCTAGAAATGGCAGACAACCGTTCTCTTATTTTCAATAGTAAACCTGATGGGAGTTATTTACTGAATTCAGAATAATTGTGAAAGGCGTCTGCGTAAACTGCCTATCGATCTCATTCCATATTATGAAAGTGTCGTTAATATATCGAAGCCAGACTTTAGATTTGACGATCGCGGTAGTAATGGCATTGGTTTCAAACCATTCCATATATATGTTCGCTATCACAGGAGAAAGTGGGGATCCCATAGTCCCAAGCATGAAAACTTATTATTTAACCGAAAGTAAGAATTATGCAGACAGCACCTTAAAGCTCCATCACTCCTTCAGAGGTAACGAAGATTTGTCCCCAAATGTCACGTCTGTTTTTAGTCTAGCCTCAATGATGCTTAAGGACTTTTCCAAAGGCACATTTGTCTATAGGCTTTCAATACTAATTATAAAAGTTAAAATACATTTCAAATATAATACATAATGAATAAATTTATAAAAAATAGACTAAATATTATCTCTTCAACAAACATAACATAAACAACAAATCATTATTATATAATAAAACTAAAGTTGATAAAATGTGCGTGCCGATAAAACTTGAAAAGGAGTCCTGATACGATAAAAGGGACTTATATAGTGTGATAGCCCCTTTATCCCCCTCGAACAAGAAAGTTCCCGTTTTACCCTAAAGGGTCGTCGTCGTCAACGATCTTTTATAGTATGGTGGAAGAGAAAAGAATGACCCAGAATTTTGGAGAAATATCGCGAAAATTCCATACTCAGGATGGCATAAAAGTTCTCAATGGATAATGCGAGGCGTTCTCGGAAATCTTCGAAAGTGATGAAAGAACTTGGAGAAACTAAGGGTAAATTATTTAAATAAATTAACAAACTAAATTAAATAATCCTAACTCTCTTAAATTCTCTAACCTAAATACACTTTTAGTAATTTTCTAGGAAACCTAGCAGGCAACTCCGATTTAGGCGAAATTTGGTCTACAGGGGTTTCTTGGGACGCTGATCACGAATCTGATTTTTTCGGAAACGTTTTGTATTTGAGGAGATATCCATAATCTAAGCTCAAAATCAAACTAACTTAATTTAAATTAATTCCTCTTCTTGCACACCTAAGTTTTTATTCCTGAACTTAAGTGTCCTACAATATTTGTATTTACCTTTTAAAACCTCATTTTCATGATTTTTTGGCGGAAACCTTGAAATTTAAACTAATCCTATTTTTACTATATTCCCCTTCTTTGCACACAATTCTTGATTTAAATCAGTGTCACACAATGTTTGATTTGCATCTTTTAAACCCTGTTTTTCTACTGTATTTGACATTATTTTTGCATTAAATTGCATAGCTTTACTATAAATCATATAAATCTCAGTGTGCCATGAAGCCTCTATGTGTATGTATGGTTGCGGCATTATCAAAGTAGAGCTATGCAATTCTAATGCAAAAATAATGAAAGAAAACGTTGAAAAACCGGTTTTAAAAGGTGAAAATCAATTATTGTGCGACGCTTTAGCTTTAAACTAAGAATTCTGTGCAAAATGAAGGGAGAATATAGTAAAAACAGGATAAGTTTAAATTTCAAGCCTGATTATGAATATCTCGAGAACGAAACGTTTCCGCCAAAAAATTATTTTAGATTCGTGATCAGCGCCCCAAAAACCCTCGTAAATTAAACTTCATCAAAATCGGGTTGCACGCAGGTTTCTAGAAAATTATGACATTTTGAAAGTCTGTAACAATATTAACTGAATTTGACTATTTTATTTCATTTGCCAAACTATTAAATTTTATCAGACCCTTATATGAAAACTGAATTTTCTCCCATTTTTATTCCTTGGATGAACAAAAAAACATCCTGCCTTCTCGTATTATACTGATGCACTTCTCTCGCGCTAACCAGTTAATTGGTTAAATATGTAGGAGCTCTCACCAATTTTAATCTTAGAAATAAAAATCAATGTAAGGTATTTAAAATAAAGCTTAACAGGCAACCACCTTAAAGAATCTATCATTAATCTGATTGAAGTGCTTTTGAAACATAATAAAATCATGGCTCGATTTCTGCAACTTTTGAATTTTGGATATTTCATTTGGTTAAAGGGTTATATACAGTTAGAAGGCCAAAAAAGGCGGATTTTTCAGAATTTTTCCTAAGAAAACTTTTAAATTTATTGATCTAGAATTCTGTACGCATATTATGGTATCTTTTAGCTGTATTTTAAGACTTAGTATTAGTAAAAATATTAATTTGGTAAGGAGCTACAGCTGATCTCCGGGAGCTCCTCTCAAAAAGACGTTTTGCGGTGACTACTATATGTCTGAACTGGATCCTCTCAAAATTAAAAAACCAAACGGGATTTGGTTAGTTCTGGTTAATGTTAAATTTGGTAATTAATCGAAGGAATAAGCAAAATATTTTTGACAAAATGCCGGTTTCTCAAACAAAAAAACGATTTTTTACCAAAATTTCTGGCCTTAAATTATCAATTAAAAATAAATATTTATCGGTAGGAAAAAACTTCGATTAATTACTAAAAATATATTTAAAAGCTAGTGTTAAAATTTTCAAATTTCAAAGTTTTAAAAGCACCTAAGAGCACTCTGAAACGCCTTTTCACATTTGCGTGTAACTTCGAAAATATTAACCGGAACGATATGAAATTTTCTGTGTGTATTCTGTAAAATAAAAACAAAATCGATTTTTTGACAATTCTAACTGTAAGTATATAACCCCTTAAGTAGATATAATATGGTAGAACAGTAAGTCAAATGAGGAAGAACCAAAGTATTGTAAATACTTATTCTTGTCCACATGGATAAATATGGGGCACACCTTGAAAGATAATTAATACTATAACTCACTTTAAATATTATATAGTTTGCATGTTCTTTAAACAGTAAATATTTGTCTATTATAACCCCTAAATACTTAATTTTTTGACATACTCTATCTTAGAACCATTTATGTGTACAGCAAGAAGGCACTATTTACAAATTCATTATACATCCTTTCATTCCCTATTATCATACATGTACTCTTGTCAGCATTCACCTTTAATGAATTATTACAAGTATATTATTCAAGTATTTTTTGTAAATATCATTAATTTTAATAACACTGTTCTTAAGATTTTTTATTGGTACATAAACTACTGTATCATCAGCAAAAAGGTGAATGCTAACATCATCCGCTTCATCAAAATATCATTTACATATATATGAGACAAACAATAAAAAAGGTCGTAATATACTTTCCTGAGGTACTCCATGGTCATTATTAATTTGCGCATTTAGTTCTGACGTCACGACGCAGGCAAGGAATCCAAACAATAGATTTTTATTATGGGAATTTGTGATTAAAGTTAAAATAACGCGATTTATGTGAGTTTTTTGTGTGTTTTAAAGTGCTTGTGACTAGTGTCGGCTATTTGTGACACTGTAAACTCTAAATATTTCGTGACTATTTGTGATATTCATTCACCTAACCTAACTATGTGAACAAAAGTATAATTTTTACGAACTTCAATCGATGATATTAATGCTGAAAGGTTCCTCGTAATCCATTTTGATAAAACTAATATAAAATATCCTAAATAGTGCCAATAATGTAACAAAAATGAAAAATACAGTATATTTTCCATAGAAACCTTTCTTTGTTTTATGGAGAGGCAAGCGGTTAGAGGGGTTTGTTTGGATTCCAATCAAAGCCTTAAAAATATACCTCTAGAGTCAGCCTTTATGGCAGTGTGAAAAAGCGCATGAGAAAGAAATATGACAAGAGTAGAATCTATCGCTTTTGGTCCTGCTGACCACTATGATTATGCAGAGCTAAAATTTATTGCTTTTGAAACATGCGATTGTTTGCACAGCTAAGCGGCAAGACTGCCTCTAATAGGTATGTTGTTTAGGGTAGAAAAACGTCAACGTCGTGTGACGTCACACTAAATGCGCGTATTTCGTTCGACATCCCACCATTCATCTTTACTCTCTGCCTTCAGTTATCCAAATAACTAATAACAATTCCATTTGTTGTAGTTTTAAAATTAAAATTTCTCGGTCTATGATTTCAAATGGTCTCTATAGCCTCATCCGAACAACACTTCCATTCATCAAGCACATTTTGAATCACAGACTCACAGTAATGTTCCTTCTGAACCCTGACTGAAAATCATTTAATAAATTGTTTGTTTCCATATGTCCAAAAGCTGTTTGTATACATACTTGTCTAGAGCTTTTTCTATAGCTAGTAACATGTTTACAGGACGGAGGTCTGAAGTCAGAATTGTTTTCTTGGGAACAGGGACAACACAAGCTGCCTTATGGTCCTTTACCTTGCTCTAAAAGAAGTGTTACAGTTTATAAAGGTTCCTCAATTGCTATAATACATCCTTTAAAAACTCTAATATCACGCCATCAGGGCTGTTTTTATTTGGAAGAAAAAATATTTCTTTAGGAGTTCTTCTGCTAAGAAGATGAAAGTGGTTATCTATATTATTAACAATATCGGATATATACTTTCAATGTAATATTATATATATATATATATATATATATATATATATATATATATATATATATATATATATATATATATATATATATATATATATATATATATTTTTGATTTCTTAAGTTTCTTGGATCCTAATTTATATATTTTTTTAATGTAAAATTTTCTTGGGGATTCGATCCGGGAAAAAAACGATGTTGTTTTATATATTAACTACATTGTGTATTACAATTTAACGTTTCGGTTTTTATTTTAACCTTCATCAGAAATTTTATGCTAAAATAGAACAAAAACCGCTTACTTTTACAATATATAACACAGAAATAGTCTAGTTTACCTGCAGAAAGAAGATTCCTCTGAGTGCAATATTTGTACTTAAATTAAAAACACAATCAACAAAACATTGTTACGTCACACAATTACGAAAAAAACAAACTACTATAATATTTTTTGAAACGAACAACATGCATGTATGTATATAAATTAAATTGTACTGAAGTTAATACAGATCTATCTGTTGGAATATCGGTTGTTTTTTTTCCCCTTTTTTTTATATTAATATTGTTATGATAACATAGGGTTTATTCTTTCTTTTGACACAATTTAAATATTTGTTGATAATTATAATTTTTTTTATACATTACTGAAATTAAGCTTTATTGTTTGATTGATTAATTAATTAATTATGTTGTGGTAAATTTTACTTAAGCCTTTGGTATCTGACTTAGAATTTATGCTGTTTGGATTTTTTTGAATTTCGATCATTTCGTATAGTTCCCTTTTTTTTGATGGTTTTCTGTACGTAGAATTTTTACGTTTTCATAGTCGAAAGTATGGGTGTTACTTGACATATGATTGGTTAAAGCTGTTTTATTTTTTGTCATACTTGTGCCCATTCAAGCGATTTTTTAAAAGTTGACTCGTTTGTCCAATGTATACGCCGTCACAATCGTTACATGGTATTTGATAAACTATGTTACTTTTCTTAGTTTTGGGAATTTTTGATTTTAAATTACTAAAATTATTCTTTAACAGATTGAATCCTTTGTGTGCAATTGTGATGTTGTATTTTTAAAGGTGTTACTTAATTTTCTGATAGCCCCGGAATATAAGGTAAGAGAAGGTAGTTTTTATTATTTACACTCGCCTTCGGTTGGGATTTATTATAGAACAAATAAATGCGTTTTTAAATATTTTATTTATTAAGTTATCTGGGTAATTGTTTAGCCTAAGGGCTTCTTTTGCCTTTTCTATAGATTTTCTGCGAAATTCCGGGCTGGATAATTTAATTGCTCGATCAGCGAGGCCAATAATTACCGATTTTTTTGGGAAATGGGATGTTGTGAATGGAAATTTAGGTATCTGGAAGACCAAGTTTCTTTTGTATACCATTCTGTTTTTAAACACTTGTTTTTGTGATGGATTGTTAGGTCTAGAAAATTTATTTTATTTTTGTTCTATTTCTATGTGAGGTGGAGTCTGTTATGATATTTATTAAACTCATTAAGTATATTTTGCGTCTTATTTTTTGGTACTGCTGTGATGCAGTCATCTACATATCTATAGAAAAATGGTACTTGAAAATCTAAATGGATAAGACTTGTTCTTCCAGGTCTTCCATTACGAGTTGTGCTATAACTAAGTTATTACATAATTTGCATACAAAAATTTTAGAAACTACCGATTGTCTAAGGACCCTGTTGCCACAACACTTGCTAAATATGTTCATAGATCGAGAAAATAAGCGAATCGAATCTATTTTACAAAAAATAAAACAAAAAAATATTAAAAAAATTAACCAACTTAAAAACAAGACATCAACCAAAAATAATGCTGACTGGATCGAAAACCTTACCAATATAAACATTCCTGACCATGTCAATGAAATCCTTAGTCTCGGACCAAATTTTGCTCTACCTCTAAAAGACTCAAAAGAAACTCCCATTCCTGATATAATCGCTAACATTGAGACTTCAATTTTAAAACTAAACACTAACACCAAAGACGAAATCCGTTCTAAATGTTGCAATATAATTACAAACCATAGAAATACCATTAATAAAACAAAACATAACAAACAGCAAAAGTTATTTCTAAATAAATTAAACAAAACAAAGTCATTTATAAAACAAAACAAAGATTTAAAAATTCTAAAACCAGATAAATCGAACAAAACTGTAATTATGTACGAAACGGATTATAACAAAAAAATGGACGACTTGTTGCAGGACAATAAAACATATAAAAAACTTAATGGCGATCCTACCAATATTTACCAAAAAATAATAATGCTTTAATAACACGCTGGGAAAACTCAATGTATATATCACCCGACATAGCCAAACAACTCAAAACCCATAATGCCCAACCACCTAGAATTTATGGCTTACCCAAACTACACAAAAAGATATCCCTCTAAGACCAATTGTTTCATGTATTCAGTCACCTTTCGAAAAACTATCCAAATTTTTAAAAAATATTTTACAAAAC
Organism: Listronotus bonariensis; assembly: GCA_014170235.1. Taxonomy (NCBI): domain Eukaryota; kingdom Metazoa; phylum Arthropoda; class Insecta; order Coleoptera; family Curculionidae; genus Listronotus; species Listronotus bonariensis. Next base: position 3,436 of record JACEGR010012258.1, on the reverse strand, counting down.
ATTATTAACAAAAATAACTATTATATAAAAGATTCCGCAGATTTTAAAGACAAAATAAAAAATATAAGTCTACCGAACGATTACATTCTAATATCCCTAGACGTTATATCCCTATATACAAACGTGCCACTCAATTTAGCTAAGGACATAATTAGAAAAAATGGGACAATATTCGAAAATACACTGATATACCCCTTAATGAATTTCTGGAAGCCGTAGAACTAACATTACAATCAACATATTTTCAATATAATGATAGATATGGGTAAAAAGTGGACATCTGGGTATAAAGTCAACATTGAAAAGTACAATTTTTTTCATTGTCACAAATTGGCAATACCCTAGGCTATGTTGGTGCACATTAATTTTTTTTACAACTTTTAGTTTCCAAATAAATTCAATTGAAACTTGCCCTTCCCTAAGTCACAAAAATTTAGGCAAAAACATTGTCTATTAAAAAAAATTGTACTACAAAAGTATTAGTTGTTTAAAAATTATTTTTTGTGTGCCAAATCTATTAACCTGATGTAGTATATTTCTGTTAATTATTTGAAAAATTATGCAGTAATTACACGATAACGCTTTTTTTTAATTTACAGTCTTTTTTTTATAAAGTTAACGTTTCCGTTGACTTATAAAAAAAAGTTTACATTTGTATAACTTCGCAAATATCTTGTTTGACCGGGCCACCTTTAGAGAAAAAAAGCGCAAATTTTTTATTTGCTAATATTTGCTATTCTTAGAAAAAATGCTTTTCTTTCACATGCTGCAGCGGTATTTATTTATTTTGCATTAGTCGATACGGATTCAAAACAAATTTGTAAATGAATCAAATAAATTGAGATTTAAGGTTTTGCATTAATCAAGCCAGGCCATGGTTAGGTTAATCTGTAAACTTAAAATATTTGTTTTACAGTATACAGGGTGATCATTTTTAAGTCGGCACTATTGCTAACTATTTTATTATTGGCGATACGAAGTCGGTTAAATTAGAGAAGTAGTAGTATTTTTTCCGCTGATTAACGTGCTGTAAAAAAAAACAATTGAACATCGGGTTTTCGATTTATTGCAAAAATATATATTTTTTTAAATGAAACACCCTGTATATTATATCACCAATCGAAAGATCTATCAAGAAGTTTTAAACAAAGTCATGTGTTATATCCAATTTTTAATAGTTTCGGAAATATGGCCATCCCTCGGGAATTTGATAGTAAACTGGCATTTTAAAAATAGAACACCCTGTATATTGCATTACCATTAAATAGATATTTTAAAGAGCTTTAAAAAATACCACATTTGATATGTCTATCTCTTGTAGTTTTGAAAATATGGCCATTCAAATCTAAAAATAGTAGATATTAATGTCTATTTTATCTTTGACACCAAACTTAGTGCTTATAGCTTGAAGCTGTGGAAAATTTAACATAATTTTCAGATTTTTGATGGCCATATTTTCAAAACTATAAGAGATAGACATATCAAATGTGGTTCACAGCAGTACCAAAAAATAAGACGCAAAATATAACTTAATGAGTTTAATAAATATCATAACAGACTCCAATTTACAATAGAAATAGAACAACAAAATAAAATAAATTTTCTAGACCTAACAATCCATCACAAAAACAAGTGTTTAAAAACAGAATGGTATACAAAAAGAAACTTGGTCTTCCAGATACCTAAATTTCCATTCACAACATCCCATTTCCCAAAAAAAAATCGGTAATTATTGGCCTCGCCGATCGAGCAATTAAATTATCCAGCCCGGAATTTCGCAGAAAATCTATAGAAAAGGCAAAAGAAGCCCTTAGGCTAAACAATTACCCAGATAACTTAATAAATAAAATATTTAAAAAACGCATTTATTTGTTCTATAATAAATCCCAACCGAAGGCGAGTGTAAATAATAAAAACTACCTTTCTCTACCTTATATTCCGGGGCTATCAGAAAAATTAAGTAACACCTTTAAAAAATACAACATCACAATTGCACACAAAGGATTCAATCTGTTAAAGAATAATTTTAGTAATTTAAAATCAAAAATTCCCAAAACTAAGAAAAGTAACATAGTTTATCAAATACCATGTAACGATTGTGACGGCGTATACATTGGACAAACGAGTCAACTTTTAAAAAATCGCTTGAATGGGCACAAGTATGACAAAAAAAATAAAACAGCTTTAACCAATCATATGTCAAGTAACACCCATACTTTCGACTATGAAAACGTAAAAATTCTACGTACAGAAAACCATCAAAAAAAGGGAACTATACGAAATGATCGAAATTCAAAAAAATCCAAACAGCATAAATTCTAAGTCAGATACCAAAGGCTTAAGTAAAATTTACCACAACATAATTAATTAATTAATCAATCAAACAATAAAGCTTAATTTCAGTAATGTATAAAAAAAATTATAATTATCAACAAATATTTAAATTGTGTCAAAAGAAAAAATAAACCCTATGTTATCATAACAATATTAATAAAAGAAAAAGAGGAAAAAAAACAACCGATATTCCAACAGATAGATCTGTATTAACTTCAGTACAATTTAATTTATATACATACATGCATGTTGTTCGTTTCAAAAAATATTATAGTAGTTTGTTTTTTTCGTAATTGTGTGACGTAACAATGTTTTGTTGATTGTGTTTTTAATTTAAGTACAAATATTGCACTCAGAGGAATCTTCTTTCTGCAGGTAAACTAGGCTATTTCTGTGTTATATATTGTAAAAGTAAGCGGTTTTTGTTCTATTTTAGCATAAAATTTCTGATGAAGGTTAAAATAAAAACCGAAACGTTAAATTGTAATACACAATGTAGTTAATATATAAAACAACATCGTTTTTTTCCCGGATCGAATCCCCAAGAAAATTTTACAGGGTGTTATTTAATAAGTGTCCGATATTTCAGAGAGTGATTTTTCAAGTATTTTTAAGGTAAAAGTTCCTATGAACGTGTGGTCTAAGATGCTTCGCTTTCAAGATACAGGGTGTCAAAGTTTTATTTTTATTTATGTTTTTCTGCATAATTTCCTAAATAATGCCGATTTCCGAACGAAAATTGGTACCTGGGGGTTTTTGACATGAGAAATTTGAATTTGTTCTTAATTTAGCTCTTACTTGTAGAGGGCGCTAGCCACATGTATATTCTCACTTTCAAAGGCTCATGACTTTTTGTACAACCCTGTATTTACATTTTTGTTAAAAGAAATGGATTCCTTAGTCATTTTTACGTAAAAAAGGTACTCTTATTAGATGACGCTAGGAGCAACCGTTTTCGAAATATTTTAGTTTAAAATAATCGATGCATACGCTTAGTAATAAATATGCTAAGTAAAGACCGCCGAAAATGACGGTTTTATCAAGTAGCGGTCTTTACTTAGCATATTTAACTAAGCGTATGCATCGATTATTTTAAACTAAA
>JACEGR010012257.1:0-12113 GCA_014170235.1 Listronotus bonariensis | reverse complement strand
AGGGTAGGGCGGGGCTAGTTGAGCAATTTTTCACTTGATCGGTTATAGCTCTTCAAAAATAAGTCTTAATGGCTTATAATGCATACTGATGGATTAGCAATTTATCCCTTATTAATAGTGTCCATAGTAATTTCTTTCTAATAAGTCGAATTTAGGAGCTACATCTATTTTAATGTAGATAGTCAAGTATGCCCAACGTACCCCATAGGTGAGGTAAGTTGAGCATGGATATGGGGCTAGTGGGGCACTTCGAAAGTATACTTAGTCAAATTATGGCTTGAATATTGATACATTTACAATAAAAATACATTTTGACAATTTTCCTTTTTTATTTATAATTTTACAGTGAGAAAACAACAAATCTCATTAATAAAACAGCAACGTACCTAGCTTAGGTTAACTATTGAATTTAATACCTAACAATTCATCTTCGATTTTTAAACTTTGTAAGCAGTTTAATTTTGTTTCTCTTGTAATGCCCTGCATCTGTTAAAATTGCAGATTTTTTCCATCTTCTGTTTAATTTGGCTAATTTTCTTGAACCAGCCTTTGGGTATGGTCGAACTATTTCCAGAGAAAATTTATAAGTTAGATAGGTCAGCTCGTTTTCTTTGTTGCGTGTTAGTTCGAGTTGCAGCCTTTTTTAAATCTTGAGCAGAGTCTAGTAGCCTTACTGTTATAAGTCCGTATCCTAAAAAATAAAAAATAAAACATTTTATACCTAAAACCGTGGGGTTAGTTGGGCAACTGTAGCTCAACTAACCCCAAGCTGAAATTTTAAAGGAAAAGTAAATTTACTAGAAAACCGGTTAGAATTATATCCGAAATCTTTATACATATTAAAACTGCAATAAATTTACTTAAGATTAACACTTACCTGATTGACGACGGAATACATTTAACTATCACAGATAAAATTTTTCGGCTTGCAATTATTTTACTTTTTAATCACAAAATAAACAATGCGCACGGATACTTTTCTCGATCGCCGCGTCACCACTAGTGGTCGCACAATAAGTTCCCCTCGCGCAACCCCTTCTTTATGCTATTTGATGCTTTCGCGTGTGGTCGATAGTTTTTGAGATATTTTAATTGCCCAACTTACCTCTATGCTCAACTAGCCCCGCCCTACCCTACCTAATTATTATTTTAAATATTTTTTCTATATAGGTACCTACTGAATATTATTTTTAACGCTTTCATCCCAAAGAAATATTTCTTTCCACTCTATTTTTTTAATTGTCTTTTTTTTAAGTAACCTTAGTTTTCTTAGAAAACAGTAGACAAAAAACTTTCTTATTAATATTTAATGGGTAGTCTTAAAAATATATTTTTCCGAATATTTTGTAATTTTCAAAATATTATTTTGGCGATTTTGGACCACCCTGTACATTGGCGTTGATAATTTTATTTCGTGCGGGTGGGGGGACGGCTTATCTAATGGATAAAGTATTTTTAAGTCGGTCAAGAAAATAGAGCAAAAAAGGACCCTACCTTCAAAAATACCATATTTACCACTAAAACATATGATATTGTGCATAAACTACAAAAAACCTATTAAAAGGTCTTTCGACTTACAAACTGTACTTTACAACCTCATTTATAATAACCCTTACAAAATTTTTAACCTTCCTGGGGGAGTAATTACCCCCTTTACCCACCATCCCATCGCCTATCTACATTAGTGACCCTGTATATTATATGACGATTTCTATTAGTGTTTTTAGCATTTTAAATAGGTAAAGGAAAATTTTTTATAATGTTTTTTTTTTAAGCGGTCAGACATTACATATCTACACTAAAAAAATTGCTTTTGTGAATTTACGAGTGGAACGTTGGTTTTTAGCCATAGTCGGACGTGACAAAATTACAACTCACTTTTACAAAGTTGTGTAAAAATTTTTTTACATAATTTTTAGGATTTGTGTAATTTTACATATAAATACCTAGACGAGTTATCCTAATTTACATAGTATATTACATTACAAGGGTGGAAAATGACTTATTTCACACGAGTGGGAATATTGTTGCACGAGGCGTCAGCCGAGTGCGACAAACCACGCGTGTAAGAAAGTGATTTTCACACAAGTAATGTACACTATTTTTCCTACGACCACAAGTTATTCACCAAAAAAACAATAAAAGTTGTTTGTCTTCACGGAAAAAATAAGAAAACAATTGAAAACTTTGCATCACTAGGGTGATATATACTTTTCCTTACTGCGATATATTATACTGTTTAACAATATTTGTATATCAAAAATCACCTACCTAGTCGCTTTTTATCATTTAAGAATTAAAAAGGTCCTCATTAAAAAAATATTGCATGGCTTTTTCAATGTAAATCCCATTAACAGCCTGATAACTACAAATTTATTTTAAATAACAATGACAGCGATGACAGTTTTATATTATACTTTGCAACACTAGTGTTGTAAAGTACTTTACAACACTAGTGTGATATAAGGCATTTTCTATGCATGAAAACAGTGTGCTATTTACTATTTTCACATGTGGTCGTAGGAAAAATATTTTTACACAACTTTTGTATAAGTCAAGTTGTAATTTTGTCACGTCGAACTATGGATAAAAATAACCGACGTCCATCTTTGTAAATTCACAAAATATTTTTCAGGGTACACTGAAAAAAACTAACGTCCAACCTTTTCCATTTACAATTTTTTTTTAGTGGACACTGAACGTTGCTTATTTTTTGCCACAGTTGGACAAAATTATCACTGATTTTAACAAGTTTTGTGTTTTTTTTTGTAAATTTATATAACTTATACTGCCTCCTAAGTTAAAACGTCCTAACTAAGAAATTGGTATCTAAAGCTAAAATAATGGAGTTTTTATAAAAAAGTTATGCAGTACACTAAACAGAGGACAATAAATTTTAAATTTAAGGGATATAAATTGTAGTTAGGACTTTTGGCTCAGTTTTTCCATCGTTTTTGCTTTAAAACAAATACAAATCTATTTTTTGTAATTTTTGAAATATTGTATTGGTTCACATAGAAAATATACTGTTGTTAAAAACATTTGTGCAAAATTTCAGGAAGATTGGCCAATAACTTGTTGAGTTATCGCATCCGGAAATTTAAAAATGTATAGTTTTGAGAAAAACGCGTTTAAAAGTTCAATTTCTTCGATACATATAAACAGTTAAAAAACCGACTTCAAAACAATAATAAAACTGATGACTGGTGGTGAAATGGTAAAAAATAATAAAAAAGTGGGGCAATATAGTTATAATGGTATTAAAGTAGGTATAATAAGCTTTTATTTATAGTTATTAACATATGAAACGTTGCACATACCTATGTTATTACCCGACTTTTGTTTTATTTCTTTATTTTTTTTTACTTTTTAGTGAGTTTTATTATTGTTTTGAAGTCAGTTCAAATTTTTCAAAAACTGTTTATTTTTCGCTTTTAAGTTTATTATTACCATTAAATCTGTAAACATTCACTAAAAACTAGGTACAGTAAAAGCACAAACACGTGGAATTTGATTTGTTTAATCCAACTAACACTTTAACTGCCATCCTTTTTCTTGGAAAAGAAGTTGTACTGGGTCTGGGGCGCTAAGTCAATATTTGATGAAAATCAGTTCCTTAGCACTTAAAAAATAATTATTGTTATTATTATTAAAAATTAATAATGTTAAAAATCCAAAAGTCGACGGGAAGTTTTTAAGAAGTGTATTATATAGTTGTACGCCAGATCAGAATATATATATCCATTAAAATCAACGCTAACTGTGACTGCCGCATGCCACAGAGGCTAAAAGTTCATCAAACTTGTGTCCCTAGAAGTTTACATGTCGCACGATTATAATCGTATGTGTCCATATATGGTATTACACATGGCAGTTGAAGTGGAAAAAAGCGAATAAAAAAAAAAAGAAAACAAGTAACCAGAACTAACCATGACCCCCAATGTGACAGACTTACATAAAAAAATAATAATATTTAAAAAAAATCAACATTTTACAGGTATCTCCGCCTTATTAATGATAACAATTTAATAACAGTATTAAGCCACGTCCGGACTTACAACCACTCGCCGAACATCCGTACAAACTAACCAACCTGTTTGTGTACTCCTTTGACGCCAAAAAAATCGATTATGTTTAAATGACGTGAATTCCGTCCACGTCCGCGCTATGTGGCGCAATATGCGGCACGGCAAATTGTTGCACGCATGGACGCGGATTTACATGTGTTGTGTTATATCACATTCTAAGTTATGCATGTTAATTTACAAATATTTTTTACAACGCTTTTGTAAAAGTCAAAGTTATTTTGTCACGTACAACTGTGGCAAAAAAACCCAACGACCAACGTTTTTGATTCAAAAAATATTTTTTTAGTGTAACTCCCTTTAAAAAAATCAGGTACTTATTATTCCTACTTTAAAAACAGTACCTATATTATTCTGTAACGTGTAGCAAAAGCGATATATTTCCAGAGGATGGTGTACCTAGTTTGTCTAAAGCCTCTTCCAGGGCCCGTTATTTTGAGAGAAGTGAACTTTCCGTCACACGATGGGAACGTTCACATCATTTGATCGTTTCTCTCGGTAGTTAAATTTCGAAATCTTAAATATCTATCTCAGGGCCGTTTCTAGGGTATCTGCCGCCGTGGTGCAAAAAATTATTTGCCGCCCTTGGAAGAAAATGTTATTTTCAGTTTAAAAATTCTTAAAGAGCAAAAAAATGTTCCCATTATTTTCTTTTATTCCTTCATTACTCCTTTACTCTCTACTCTTTGTTCCCCTATTAAAATATTTTTAAAGAGCAAAAAAAAACAAATAAGGTCCTCGGTCCCCACTTTCCAATTGCCTCCTTCTCCCATTTCCCATTTTATACTTTTCGCCCTTCATTTTACACTTTTACGCCCCTGCAGCGTTGCGCCCTGGTGCCCTGCACCACTTGCACCACCTGGTAGGCACGGCCCTGAATTCTATCTCTTTGTTTTATGACTCTGATACTAAGTCAATTCGCCAGTTCCGGTCATATAAGCTATTGCTCATAAGCTTTCCCGGTTTTGTCCGTGGAAAATCTGGATAATCGAGCTCGAAATTCTCAGACTTTCCCAGCATATTAATAAGAAACACTTTAAACAGCGATGAACTTCTGAACATGCATAAATTGTGACTGTCATGCCAAGGGCTGCTACTGATGGTATCGCGCATAACCGTCACTTTCACCATTGACGTTTCTCCGCAAGGCATGCGCACCTCCTTGACCATATGAAGACATCATGGACCCTATTTTTATTTTTCAGTTGAGAGAACGATGACTTCAAAAGAAGTGACCAAGTTATTTTCCTAAAACTGAAACATGCGTATTCTTGAAAGGGAATGAATTATCACGTTCTCTTAAAAATCGTGCGAATCGGTTTCTCTTGGTTATAAGCAGTAGAAAGACGTAAAAATCAAGAAAATCATACGCAGTTTTAAAAATGTTTTCCAGTGAACCTTCTTATTTTCGGTTTATAGTTTATAACCTAAGATTTCGGTTGTATATAGGTATTCTGGCTATGTTTTTTTTTATTCACGAGATTTGTTTAAAAACTAACTATAAAAATGGATTTTGACGAGCAATAAGTAATGATAAATCAATAAATAGTTAATGATGACAAAAATATAATGGAGTATAATTTGGGGTATTGATTAAGCATAGGTAGATATTAAATTAATTAAACGTATTTTTAAGTGATTTAAAGAAAAAAGATTATATAAACATTGGTCTGCAAATTCTCCGCTTTTAGGTTACTTAGTAAAACTTATTTAAAAAACCTAAATCCCTGATTTTATTAAAATTTGGTATAGGGGTTTTTGGGGCGCTGATTACGAATCTGGCGCCGTCATGGCTACTGCGTACGAAAGTGAAGCTTTGCAATTTTATGGAAAAAGGGTAAAATAAATAGAAAACTTGGTTTTTAAGAGAAAGAAAGCAAGTATTGAGTGCCAATTTATCTTTATATTAGGAATTGTTTTCAGAAAGAAGTGAGAATATAGTAAAAATAATGTAAATTTGCTTTTTATGTTAGATGATGGATAACTCGTAAACGAAACGTGTTCGACTAAAAATTATTTCAGATTCGTGATCAGCGCCCCAAAACACCCCTACAAAACCAAAGTTCATTAAAATCGGCGATGCGTCCGGTTTGCAAATTACATTATTACAAAAGTTGGTTTTTGGTACATATCATTAATATTGCGTATCCAGTTTTATTTAAATTTTGCATTATAATTTATATTACTAAGGAGCTAATTTAGCACTATCTTAATTAAATTTATGAAGTTTAGTGGCGTGTCAAGCGGCACCTACACGAATAATTCTCCCTAAAAGAATGTACCTATATCACTCACTTTTGTGCAAAATTTATATATTTTTTTGAATTGATCAAACAAAAAGTTTTTAACCACAGATTTTTTGTATCTTGCTTAGTTTTTAAGAAAAAAATAATAAAATACACTTAATTGCATATCCCTGGACCATGTGAAAATTTTTCTTTTAAAAAATATATGATAGTGTTTTTTATTAACAATTGAAGGAGTCCGGTTCAAACAGGCTAAGTGCCATTTTATTTATTTTTAATTTTTGCATAGAACCTAAGTGCCATCGTACGTGTACTCACAAAATGCCAAGTGTCAGCTTGCCGCGTATAGTAATACAATTCATTGGAAAGTGGGGGAACCTACAAAAATTACATGTCTTATTTCGGTACAAACAAGCTAAGTGCCATCAACCGAAATAAACAGGCGTTTTTTGTTTGAGCATGTTTGTTAACTTATTATTAGTACATGTGATTGACGTTTTTAATATAAAAAACAAAAAAATAGATTGATATAGAGATGAACAAAAGAAATTAAAAGTTTCTGGATTAGAATATAAAATTATGAAAAAATAAAACTCTGCCGAAAAAAGAAGAACCTAAACGATCACTTCCCTTACAGATTATCGATATGGAGTCGTCTGGATTTAGAGATCTTAAAGAGGTTGCGGAAAATCTTATTGATACTAAGAAACTTAATATTACTAAAGCAGTCATGATCTACAGTGATAAGGAAGATCCTGGAGTGATAAAGGTAAAATATGCGTACAGTGAAGTTGAAAGTTAGACGGAAGTACCAATTTTAAAGAAAAACAAAACCACACAGAACGTAAAGGAAACTGTTCTTAACCTTGTTCCTCCAGAAATTTTTTATCGGAAAACAATAAAAAATCATTACGCTCTATGATCGATTTTCTTGAAAACAAAGATCATAAAGACTATTACCGTAAGCTAATAGATGAGTTTAAATCATGTTTTGCCGATATTATAGTATTTTAAGTTTTGGTACATGTTTATTTTAATAAATAAGTTTGGTATTAAACGGTTTTTTTCTCTTAAAAGATTTTTTTATTGTGGCACTTAGCATGTTTCTTGTTTGCTTATTTCCTATTATTTTTTTTACATTACAAATTTTTCGCATAACATTTTGAAACAAGGCTTTACTTACGTTATTAAACTTTGTTTTACCAAAAATAAAATTAAAAGTAATATATCTTTTACCCTTTTGATAATAACCCTTCAACATTTTGTTTTTCTTAAATATCTCTGTTCTTTAAATTTGGCACTTAGCCTGTTTGCACACCCTTCAATTATGCAACAATAACTAATACTTATTCAGAACATTACTAATAAGCTATTGAATTTTACTAAATTAGGCGTTTTTCAAATTATTAAATGTTAAAGTTTAACACACTGTCCTTGAGACCGAAGTAGATACTTGCGAGCTCATATGTTTATATGAACTTTTTTTTTAATTACGTCTATTAAATTTAATACCAAAGTTTTAATATCATCCTGTATATAGCAATCTAAAATTTAGTAAAAAAAAATGCTTGAGGCGCAAAAATCCATATTTAACTGTTAAAAACAGTAAAAGAATAGTTCAAATAATTGAGCAAAATCCGGCAGCACTGAAAACTAAAATCACCGAAAAGACAAAATTCAAGAATGGGGATTTTAAATACCATGGAAACTTAGTCGGGCATGTGATTATTCCCTTCTCTCGAGAGAAAGGCCAATTCTCCTAAATTGAAAAATAGGGCTCCATTGTGTTCAATACCAAAACGTAAAAATCTCAAGCTTTAGGAATATTCACTTACAGCGCTTAGCCCCAGAAGAAAGAAGCCCCAATTTAGCGTGAATGTTTTCTCGATCCCCAAGGGTACAGCAATGCTCGTACGACTCCTTCAGCCGCCTACCTGGGAAGTCTATGTAGACTTCTACGTAAACGTGATCCGCACTACTCGAAGACCGCGGAAAGGAATTCTTGAATAGAGCGGCACGATGCGAGAAAAGCGTCTATGTTGCCAAACTTAAGGAGTTTATTTGGCCTACTTATTTCTGTATTCTAACCTAAGAATTGAATTAACCAGGATCGGTCTTTGATATTAGGTACATATTTTCTTTTGATATTAAGGGATATTACGAAAGTTTAAAAATTGTCATTAAAATAAGAAACCTTGCTAGGAAAATCCCATACAGTTATATTTTATTTACAGAACAAGTCAAGTCAATGGGTCATGTGAATAAAACTAGGCAAATGGGTCTCTATCAGCTTAGGTAAATCTAAAGTAGTGGTTTTTTTTTGTAAAAGAGGGTATTTCTAGACAGATAAGGACGTAATCTATTAATTTAGGTGAGGAAAATCTTTGTTTATTGCCTTTTTATATATTTTTTCAATAACATTCTTTCGGATCCGGGGAGTGAAATCTGTGAAATGGTTAAAGTGAAATTAATTATATAATGTACAGGGTGTCCAGTTTTCGTGTGTTTTCATATACCAGCTCCTTACTATAAAAGATAGAAAGATGGGGTTTGCGGCTTACTGTCCTATTTTTTATGAAACTTTCATTGCCGCAAACGAAATTTTCATAGCCCCCTTTGTTTCTGACATACAGGGCGATTTTGAAAATTTGTCATTTTTGACGGTCCCCTGTATCTCGATTATTTGGTAACTTTTCAATAAAGTGAAAATGGATTGTTATAGAGTTTTTTACGTAGAATTCAGTGGCGTAGGTAGTTTTTTTCTAAAAGTTTTGTTTTTCAGTTACGGCCCAAACTTATGTTTTTTTAAATGGGACACCCTATATATTATTTTTTTATCTTATTCCCCCTTTTACAAAACTATATAATAGTCCATATTTATTTTTTTTAAATGGAAAATTTTAACATTTTTGTAAAATTTATCATTTTCGATGGTCAATCACGGATAGCCATGACAAAAACAAAATTCTGTAAATGCGCCATTATGGATTGTTATTGTTGTCAAATAGTACTGTTATTTGTTTGATTTGGATTTTTGTTATGTGGAAGTTTACTTTATTATTTTTGTGAAAAATTGTTTAACATGGCAGAAAATAATAGATATGAGAATTATGAAAAACACGATATGTATGTTTGTTTTATCCAAGCTAATGAAGACGCCAACGCAGCCTCGGAGCTTTATTTTAATCGGTAAGGTTTAACAGTATATTATATGCCTATAGGTTAAGAAGTAGCCTTCTCAACAATGATATATTATAGGATGTTTTTATTATAATGTGAGCATATCGGATGATTTGAATAGATTTTGACATTGGTAATATTCAGCATTAACAAAAAAATTGATATGTAACATTAATATTCATAACAAATATAAAAATCTTAATCATTATCTATCTATCTAGCTTGTTGTTACATATCTAATTATTTCGTAGGTATCCAGAAAGACATCAACCCGATAAAAGAATATTTCATAATATCAAAGCCAATCTCATTGAACACGGATCTTTTAAAAAACCCAGGCCTAATTTTTACAACAAGGAAAACAGGGAAGAAAATGAAATAAATGTTTTGGCTTCTGTCGCGGTACAACCATCCATATCATGCAGAAAAATATATGACGAAGTTGGGGTTAAAAAATCAAAAACTCAGTTAGTACTAAAGAAACATAAGTTTAGACCATACAAATACCATCTTGTCCAGCATTTGCATCCCGGTGATGCAGAACGTAGGGTAGTTTTTTGCAATTGGTACCTACAAATGTTGCAGGAAAATGCAAATTTTGAAAGAAAGGTGGTGTGGTCAGACGAGGCTTATTTTACTAGTTCTGGTATTCTAAACCGAAACAATTCAAGGTACTGGTCCCAAACGAACCAATATGTAACATTTCCTCGAGAACGTCAAGGTCGGTTTGGATTTAGCGTGTCATGCTTTATTTTTGGTCCTAAAATTAAGTATTTTATCTATGAAGGAACGCTAACCGGAAATAGACATCTAGAAATAATGCAAGATACACTAATGGAAATATTAGAGGATGTTCCTTTGGCCGATCTAAATAATATTTATTACCAGCAAGATGGCGCTCCAAGTCACAATGCTCAAATAGTGAGAGAATATTTAGACACAACATTTCCAGATAAATGGATTGGTACGAATGGACCAGTCAGGTGGCCCCCAAGATCCCCAGATCTTTCTGTTTTGGATTTTTTTATGGGGATATATGAAAATCAAATATATATGAGGCAATACCACAATATTGATCAACTTCGAGAAGCTACACATCAAGCGTTTAGGCTTTTGCAGGGTAGGCCTATTACTTTATTAAATGGATTGCGAAAAATTGAAAAAGTATGTCAAAAATGTTTGGAACACAACGGAGCCCAATTCGAGCAATTTTTGTAATTAAACTAAATAAAAATAAATTAATATGTTATTTTCTTTTAATGTTGCTTAGTTATTATGTATTAATATAGAGTTGTTATAATAAAAATGATGTTGTTAATTTTGTTTTGATTTGCGGGCATAGCCTTCTATACGAAAAATGATAAATTTTACAAAAATGTAAAAATTTTCCTTTTTTAAAAAAATAAATATGGACTATTATATATTTTTGAAAAGCGTGTAAAAGAGCGAAAAAGATAAAAAAATAATATATAGGGTGTCCCATTTAAAAAAACATAAGTTTGGGTCGTAACTCAAAAACAAAACTTTTAGAAAAAAACTACCTACGCCAATGAATTCTACGTAAAAAACTCTATAACAATCCATTTTCACTTTATTGAAAAGTTACCAAATAATCGAGATACAGGGGACCGTCAAAAATGACAAATTTTCAAAATCGCCCTGTATGTCAGAAACAAAGGGGGCTATGAAAATTTCGTTTGCGGCAATGTAAGTTTCATAAAAAATAGGACAGTAAGCCGCAAACCCCATCTTTCTATCTTTTATAGTAAGGGAGCTGGTATATGAAAACACACGAAAACTGGACACCCTGTACATTTTAATTATACGGATAACTCTATCATCGGTGTTTTAATACTTGATATTACTAGTGAAACTGTAATTGTCTTTGATATTACTTAAATATTTTCTTCCGAAGACAGAGTACAGGTGGTCGGACATGCTTAGTTCTGGTTAGTTAAATCTTTTTTTTAGTTTCTTAATTAAACCTGAGACAAATACACATTTTATTAATCGATTATGAAATACCCTTTTTACCAAAAAACAGTACCTACTTTAGATTTACCTAAAGTGATAGAGACCCAAGCAAATGCATTTACTTAAAATAATAAAGGATAAAATATACAAATTTGCAAGAAAATTTTATTGTAACCGCATTTGCTTCAATTCATTTAAATGGACCAATCGTCAGTTTAAAGGTAAACGTCAGTAAGTACAGGACCCCACTCAATCCTTATAGAAAGTGGCTTTCGGTTAATTTTTTTAAAAATTAAATATGTTGTCGATCTTAACTTACTGATTAAATGTTTCTCATGGGCACAATGTCCGATTGCCTCTAGTTTTAGAGTTATAGAGCCTTATATTTGAATATTTGCCAAGTTGAGATTTCGAGCACCTCCTATGATTTTAATTTATTTTCTATCTTACTAAAGCTTCCACAAAACATGTTTTGATGCATATCTATAGGATATTATCTAGAGTAGTAAAATAAATAAAAACTTTTTATATGGGATGTTTCTCGTAGCAGTGGCGTCGAAACATATAAAACTATTATAAAGTTAACGAAATGACGTAGTCCATGCTCTCAGTGGCGTTTGCAATATAC
>JACEGR010012256.1:0-12115 GCA_014170235.1 Listronotus bonariensis | reverse complement strand
TTTTCTTTTTTTTTATCTTTGGACCAACCACGAAGGCTAAAAGCCTAAATACTAACGTACCGTGGGTGTCTTAAGCGAGGTAAGAGGGAGTTTGTTGACACGTGACTTAAATACTTGAAGATTTGGGGGAAGGAAAGACCTCTGCGGGCAGCAGGTTCCACAATCTAGAAACTCTAGGGATAAAAGAACGAACAAAGTGAGAAGTTCGGAGCCTGTACAGTTGGACCGTATAGGGATGCATACGCGCGGAACCACGAGTTTCTCTGTTGGGAACCGTGAGTGGAGGAACTAAACTTGAAAATTCTTCAGAGCAAAAGCCATGGAAGAACCTATAAAAAAGCGATAAATCCCCCACAGCCCGACGATGGGCAAGAGAGGAAAGTCTTTCTGTAAGTGAAGGATCATTAATGAGACGAATAGCTCTTCTTTGAATAGAATCAAGAATGCTTAGGGTTGTTGGGGACGCCATGCCCCAGATATGGGAACAATATTCCAAGGGAGGTCAGATTTGGGACACATATAAAGTGTATAAATTAGAAGCGGAAAAATACTTTTGGCTCGAAGAGAAATCCAAGCTTTTTGAAGCTGCCGTGGCTATAGATACAATGTGTTTATGCCAGTTAAGGTTACTTTTAAATGTGACGCCCACAAGATTGAAGGTGTCTTTGCTCTGTAAAACTTGGCCGCTCATAAGTAGAGGATGAGTATTTGATGAGTCTTTTCGCGACAAGGAACATGACTGTGTTTTGGATGCATTAAAATGGACGAGATTTTTGGCGCCCCAATCCAATATTAAATTAAGATCCTGCGAAAGAGATATCTGCATCTGCATTTATTTTCCAAGTCAGGTTTAGTGATGGGTTTAGGAACCTGAAAACTGGAGTGAAGGGTACTATCGTCGGCGAAACTATGAATGGAATTAGTTGTGGACGAGAGAAGGTCGTTGATGTGAAGAAGAAACAATGTTGGTGCCAGAACTGAGCCCTGAGGGACTCCAGCATTTACTTGGTGAAAGCTTGAAGAATGGCCGTCCACAATAACTGATATACGTTGATCAGATAGATAACTAGAGAGCCAAGTACAGAGTTTAGTTGAAAGACCATAGGAGGGAAGTTTATTAAGAAGTGCGGCATGCCAGACCTGGTCAAAAGCTTTAGATATATCAAGAGCAACGGTCTGGGACTCCTAGAAACTCAAGAGACTTATTCCAACAGTGTGATACAAAGAAAAGAAGATCTGCTGTAGATCTTTTGTGGCAAAATCCATACTGCCTGTCGTGCAAAATTTTGTCTTTTTCTAAGTACTTAAGAATTTGTGAATTAATTAGTTTTTCCATTACTTTACAAAGAACTGAGAGAATTGATATTGGTCTGTAGTTAGATGGAAGAGATTTAGATCCTTTCTTGGGAATAGGTTGAACACGTGCAGCTTTCCAGCTCTCCGGAAAGATACCTGTGTCGTAAAAAATTCGAAAGAGCCGAGTTAAGATTGGTGCACATTTTTTTAAACGATTGCTGGTATGCCATCCAGCCCAGACGATTTCTTGGTGTTAAGGGGTTTCAATTTTGAGAAACATTATGTGCAGTAATGAATGGAAAAATAATAAAAAATTCAATATATGTAGTTTTCTAATTAATGTACTGTTCTAATTTTTTTACGAGTAATAAAAAACAGATTTATACAAACAGAGGGTAAAAATCTATAAAAAAATATGTAAAAAATAAAATTAGGTTCGGCAAAAAGTGAGGTGTTTGGTATAATTGGTATTAATAATTTGTAACAAGGGAATTAGATTACCTGGAGATAAACTTCTTATTTGCCTTTCCTTATGTCTCATTGTGATACCTAAAGATAAAGGATTATCCAGCTATGGCTATACAGGGGTATAGTAAAACGGAAACACTCTAATTTTTTTACAGTTAATTGCGCAGTTTGTACTTATACAGGGTGTTTCTAAAGGTCTGTACAAAATATACTCCTTGGGCTAAAGTATACCGATTTAACGCAATTTACCCCAGTCGAAAAGTTAATCGTTTGCGAGATACAGGGTGTTATATTTCTTATTTTGTTTTAGTTGTTTTTAAATATTTTATTCATTATTGAACAATTTTTCACAAAATTTGGCACAAAGGCAGTTTTCTAAAGTAAGGGTTTTTTTCTTATTTTTAATTGTAGAATCACCCCTTTAAGTTTGTCGCTTAAGTTACTGGTCACCCTGTATGTTTGTAGGTAATTTGATTAACATTAATAAAAGAAATTGGTGGCTAAACGATGGGGTTTATTGACTTTAATAGAGGATTCCCTATTTTTTTAAATTTTTAATTGTCTATAAAATGGCATGCCCAGCTTTGCGATATCTGTCAGAGTAGCAAATCAGGTTTATTTTGTAACAAGGGGCAAAACTTGCCGTATGTAAGCCCACCCCGCCCGGCCTTTTACTGAGAAAAATTTAAAGAGCAAAAAAATTGCTTCCTTTTTAAATACTTATGTATAATACCAAATTAAAAGACGACCAAAAAAAAGGTTTTCTCTCTTACAATCGCCACTTTCTTATACATTCCATGTTTCAATTTGCCGCCCTTTGAAAATGTCACCACTTGACCACATTAGGTCATGGTCAAGGTAATTTCAAGGTCAATTCATTTCATCGGAAAATTTTCAGACTTGTGGGGCTGTGTTGTTTAAAGTTTTTTAAAGCAACTAATTTATAAATAAGGTTTTATTTTTAAAGAGAGTCCTTTACTGAGTTAAGGTAATATTATTGACATACAATTAACACACAACTAACATTCACTTTGTATGTGTATACACGTCATGACAGTTCAAAACTTCCATAGGCTATTTTTCCCAATTCGGGAAAAAGAGATGGTTAAACGAGAAATCAAGGCCGATCGACGGGTCAGCCTATCGTAGCAAGTTTTAATCTACTAGCAGAGACAACAATGAGACGAGTAACTGGTCCTAACAATTTGTCCATTGTATTTATCTCTTTCTGGTTTAACGCAAGTTCAAATAAATATGTCTTTGTCTTTCATCATGGCAGGCTATCGTAGATGGAGCATTCCTCGCTTTGCCCTGGTTGCCAAGTTGTTTACAATTTCTGCATGTAAACTTTAATGTCCTTTTTGGCTCACATCTAATTAAGAGAAAGAAAATATACCATGAATCGAATATTTTTAACTTGACAACGTTGCCGCAGGCAGTCACGCCGAAATGTTATTCGATATTTTTCAATGACCGATTTGTTTTGACAGTTTGTTTACATTTTCTGTGATTTATTATGTGTTTCGTGGTTTTTATCTTTTATTGGACTTTGAATATTGACTTTTAGTAGCGATCACAGTGTATATATTAAATTTGTGCTTTTTAACAGATAATTTAAGGTAATATTGACATGGTTATCTGTAAGAAAAATTCTTTATAAAAACCAAATAAATGACATTTTTAATTAGGTGTGTGTAATTATTGAACTAAACCCCAATATTTTATATTAATAGGAAACAAAAACAGTACCTAACTTTAAGGGCAAAAATAGCACAGCTATATTATTTGAATTTGGCGGGCAAACGATAAAGTCGACTCACGCGCCATCTGCGTTTGCCTTCCTTGAAGACAGACAAGGAAGGCCCAGCAGCTATCTCTTTCTCGGATAATTTATTTACATTTAGTTGCTCGTCTCATTGTTGTCTCTGTCCATAGGCTATTTTTCCCAATTCGGGAGAAAGAGATGGTTAAACGAGAAATCAAGGCCGATCGACGGGTCTGCCTATCGTAGCAAGTTTTAATCTACTAGCAGAGACAACAATGAGACGAGCAACTAAATGTAAATAAATTATCCGAGAGAGAGACAGCTGCTGGGCCTTCCTTGTCTGTCTTCAAGGAAGGTAAACGCAGATGGCGCGTGAGTCGACTTTATCGTTTGCCCGCCAAATTCAAATTATATAGCTGTGCTACTTTTACCCTTAATGTTAGGTACTTGTTTTTGTTTCCTATTAATATAAAATATTGGGGTTTAGTTCAATAATTACACACACCTAATTAAAAATGTCATTTATTAGGTTTTTATAAAGATTTTTTCTTACAGATAACCATGTCAATATTACCTTAAACTATCTGTTAAAAAGCACAAATTTAATATATACACTGTGATCACTAATAAAAGTCAATATTCAAAGTCCAATTAAAGGTAAAAAACCACGAAACACACAATAAATCACAGAAAATGTAAACAAACTGTCCAAACAAATCGGCCATTGAAAAATATCAAACACAAATATCGAATAACATTTCGGCGTGACTGCCTGCGGCAACGTTGTCAAGATAAAAATATTCGATTCATGGTATATTTTCTTTCTCTAATTAGATGTGAGCCAAAAAAGAACATTAAAGTTTACATGCAGAAATTGTAAACAACTTGGCAACCAGGGCAAGGCGATGATTGCTCCATCTACGATAGCCTGCCATGATGAAAGACAAAGACATATTTATTGGAACTTGCGTTAAACCAGAAAGAGATAAATACAATGGACAAATTGTTAGGACCAGTTACTCGTCCCATTGTTGTCTCTGCTACTAGTGTTTAACACACTGAGTCTTAAGAGTCTCAATAGAAAGCGTGAAGCTGGTACGTGTATACAGACTGTTCCAAAAATATGGAAATGGCTCAATATGTCAAAAACCAAGGGTCATTGCTTAGTATTTATTGAATTATTTTTACGTAATAAATAAACCTTTGTTAACTTATTACCACAAAATTATTAGTGTTGTTGGGTATATGTATGTAGATTTTTGGCCACCTATTTTTGCAATAAAAAATTGGGAAATTTATTTAAAATAATTAATTTGTTCTTGAAATATTCATAAATTTACCTTTTAAGGCTAAGTCCAATGTTAACACCAAAAACCCTTTTTTAATTTAATATACAGGGCGATGAAGATATCTCTTTCACAGGATCTCAATTTGATATTGGATTGGGGCACCAAAAATCTCGTTTAATTTAATGCATTCAAAACACAATCATGTTCCTTGTCGCGAAAAAAATCATTAAACACTCACCCTTTGCTTATGAGTGGCCAGGTTTTGCAGAGCGGGGACACATTTAACCTTGTAGGCGTCACATTTAAAAATAACCTTAACTGGCATAAACACATTGTATCTATAGCCACCGCGGCTTCAAAAAGCTTGGATTTCTTTTCCGAGCCAAAAGTATTTTTCCTCCCAATTTATACACTTTGTGTGTGTGTGTTTGTGTCCCAAATTCGACCCTCTCTGGAATATTGTTCTCATGTCTGGGGAATGGCATTCCCTACAACCCTCAGCATGCTTGATGCCATTCAAAGGAGGGCTGTTCGTCTTACTAATAATCCTTTACTTACTCAAAGACTTCCTTCTCTTGCCCATCGTCAAGCTGTGGCAGATCTATCGCTCTTCTGTAGATACTTTTACGGCTTCCCCGACGAATTATCCAGTATAGTCCCTTTCCTTGCAGCTCCCAACAGAGAAACTCGTGGTGCCGCACGTATGCATCCCTACACGGTCCAACTGGACAGGCTCTCATTTCGTTCGTTCTTTTATCCCTAGAGTTTCTAAACTGTGGAACCTACTGCCAGCGAAGGTCTTTCCTTCCCCCCAAATCTTTAAGTTTTTAAGTCCCGTGTTAACAAACTTCCTCTTCCCTGCTTAAGACACCCACAGTACGTTAGTATTTAGGCTTTCAGCCTTCGTGGATTGTCCAAAGATTTAAAAAAAACAACTTTTTTCTACACTTTACCCGTAGTTTTGAAATATTAAGCCATTTTTATACTTTTGAAATACCTTGTATAGTGCATTAATATATTTAAATCTATTTAAAAACAAGTACTTACCTGGTATATTATTAGCAAAGGCATCGTTCTTGCCAACAACATATTTATTACATAAAATCGGCGTCTTTGATAACAAAATAGGATCCAGTTCTAGTTCCCTTTCTTTTCTTTGATTTTCGAATTTTTTGCGATCCAAAGAACCTCCCCTTTGATAATGGTTTTGATGACTGTTATTGGGTGGTGTAAAAGTTCTTTTTGATGGGACCGCTGTCTCCGAAAATCGGTTTGGACGACTTGGTAAATTTGGGTCTCTTGAATGCAAAGGTCCCGCACGATTAAATTCATCTGGATATCTATGAAAAAATTAAATAAAAAAAATATTTTTATATAAATGATATGGGGTGTTTCAGAATAGGATTATGGATTATTGAAGGTGTAAATTCTTAAGGTAATTTTAATTAACCCTGTCCTTAATCGCTAATTAAGAAAAAGACTGGCACAACTCAAAAAAATTATTATGAAAAAAGCCAATTGATTTGCCCAGACAGGCGAGTAATATTCATATAGTATTTCACAAGATCAAAAAATTCAATCGATAAAACTATTCAACATATTTTTAACCAAGATTTTTTGGAAAATAGTTAAATGGACAAAAATTGAATAAAAACACAAGACCGCGCAGCGGTAAAGGTTTTTTAAAATTATTATCCATAAGATTATTTGCCAAGCCAATCTTGCAAAAAATATTTGTTTGTTTGTCAATTTCTGTGTTTAATCACTTATCCAAACAAAATTTATCCAAAAAATGGTGGTTTGTTATTAGACGAAGTCGTGTCCGCTAGGCCCCCTGTCATGACGAAAAATTATTGAGGAGCAAAAAAAAGAAAAGTCCTCACCTGTCTTGCGAGGCCCTTTAGGCGAAGGCGAACTTTATCCGCGAGGCTCCTTTTATTCTCTGGAAAAAATTTGAGGAGCGGAAAAAAGTCCTTCCCCATTTTTTTTACTTGCAGGGCCCACTCATTTACAATTTCGGGCCTCGAAGACCGTCCACATCTCTCTCATTCCTACTGTTGTTTATATCACATTTCATACCATAAATCTTGCCGCGAGGCCCCCCACCACCTACGCCTAGCTACGCTACTGGCAATAAGGGACAGTTTCTGATGCATAACAGTTTCTTTACCTCTGGTGGCTTTTAAGGGAAATATAAACTTAATATTTTTAAATAAAAATATTGCACGCAAAGACTTTTTCAGAGAACAAAAATAGTTTTTTTTTCATATTTATTTACTTTTACAAAAAACAAAAAAGGATTTTTGCTTTTCTTTCCCACATGGTTTTTAAGTAAAACATATGAACATTTTACTGCATGGCCATATAGCTATAAGGTGGTAATTGATAAAATATATCCACTGATCTCGATGGATTGCCAATGTTATAACCTGCGCGAAACAAAAGTTACATTTCATGGGCGAAAAACCGGTTTGTGCGCAAGCAAGTTGAGGGTAAACGCACCCGGCGCCAAACAAGCTATCCGCATTATCGGAAAGAATTTGTCGACCGGCGTTCGGGTTTTCTGTTCTGAGTACGGTAGCTAATGAGCGTTACGGTCAGACCGCGGACAGAAGTGTACGGGGTGCCGGTGTTTGTATTTTGCCACGGCTTTTAAGTGCGCATGTTCGTCCACCCACTGCGCGAGGTCGTAAAATCCGAAAAATGCTTCTTGCCACTGCGGATCTAAATGTAGGTTATCTATGAATATATCTTTTTGGTGCATTAAAGACCCTAAAAATTATTTTAAAGTAACTCCTGTATAATATACGTTTAGAGGCCTACCTTAACTCTGTATCTGAATGATAGCTAGGAAGATTTGACACTTGATATCCACTATCCGCTGATTTTCCAGAAGCCCTGACAGATCTTCGAAAAGAGCCTGCAGATCTTGATCTTGAAAACTTTGAGCTAAAAAACAATTTTTAGTAAGGTAAAACGTTTTTATAAATTGTATTTCTTTATACATGTACAGGGTAACGCATTTTCAGTTGGCCTTGCAAGGGTATAGCTAAAACTAAAAGAGATAGAACAAATCTGATGGCACAATCTTGAATTAGATTTTTTAAACAAGCAGTGGTAAAAGTAAATCATAGCTAACTTGATTCATCAAATATCCATTAAAACAAAACTAAAATAACCAGTTTCTGGCCGAGAACTCTAGTGTAGTAGGCACACGCATCTTCACTCAGTGACGACGCATCATAGACTACTGCGCAGTGGACCATCTTAAATAATTTTCAGTCTCTCGCGACGTTATTGCATTGACTAAACTGAGCGACTCCTTTTCAGGTGCGCCGCACGATTGTTTTAATCTCCTCTATGCCGAATGCACTTGTCGTTGGGCAAAATTCGGCTGCTAAAATACGTAAATTTTGGTTATTGTTGTGCAGCATTCGCGGTAGCACTTTACAGGTTATTTAGACATTTTTTTATATCGCCCGTGTGGAAGCCGACAAGTTTATGTTTTTATTCGCATTTGGTTGTGTGTTTAGTGTTTATAGACAATGGATGTGGTGCATAATTTAGTGAACGTTAAACGATTTTTTAAATATTCATATGAATAGAAACTTGAACTAAAATCTAGTGGTAGACCGTTACCGGACATCGTGATTGAAGTAACCTATGTTAGCAGAGGAAAGCCTTATACGCGTCATTTCAATAGAGATATTTATTCCCGGAATGACTGGATTTGTGGATGTAATAGAAAAAATGCGCTTTTTGCTTTTCATGTGTACTTTTTGCAGGCGGGCACTTTTAAAATTTTTAATACAAAATAATATAGAAAGCACTTTCAAAGAGACAAAAATGTGCTAGATATTTTAATAACTACTCCCAAGTCGACATCAGAGAGAATAAAGACCTTGCTTCGAAATACCATGTCACAAGATCGTTGCATTGGTCATGCTTTCCATTGAAAAAGACTTTATATTAAAAATCACAGACTTTAATGACAAGAGTTATTGATCGATTCGCTTCGAAGAAGGATCGTCGGATTGATCTCATATTTAAACAATAACGTAAGATTTTAATAATTTTATTTCCGTTCTCATTTTCGTTAAAACCCAGCCTACATAAATATGAAACCTGATAACTGAATATCGACTTAGGATTAAATTCGATAAAATGGTGAATGCGCCGCGAATATATTATTCCATTTATTTTTTATTTATTTTTTTATCTTTGGACAAACCACGAAGGCTAAAAGCTAAATACTAACGTACCGTGTGTGTCTTAGAAAGCGAGGTAAGAGGGAGTTTGCTGACACGGGACTAAAATACTTGAAGATTTGGGGGAAGGAAAGTCCTCCGCGGGCAGCAGCTTCCACAATCTAGAAACTCTAGGGATAAAAGAACGAACAAAGTGAGAAGTTCGGGACCTGTCCAGTTGGACCGTATAGGGATGCATACGCGCAGAATTTAATTGCAGAACACCTATAATATTTAGCCACGAGCCGCCACTGACTTAAATTAAAGATATTTTGCACGAACAAATATTTTCTTGCTAAAATTTACCGAGAAACACTTACTCATTTCTAGTAGATGATCTAAATGATCTACCCCTTTGCCTTTTCTTGGGTTTTTTCTGGCACACATAACAGCAGACTCTCCAGTACAGGAACCGAAAGGAAGTTGCCATGATATCACCGATGTTTGAAAGACAAAGCAGCATCAAGGGAATACCCAAAATGGCGTAAAATATAGTGACTACCTTACCCCAGTTTGTTTTTGGGGTTATGTGGCCATATCCTAAAATGAAAATGTAATAATAATAAGTTATTTAAAAATCTACAAATAAAATATAGCCTAGTAAGTTATAAGAAAAACAGAAGACTGTGTTAACGTAAATAATACGGTAAAAGTCCGAAATCCGGTGAATGTCGAGATAAACCAAGTTGTATGTCCCAATCATATATTAATTAGGTATGTTTTGTATACAGGGAGGCAATTTTAAAATAAAACAACTCTAATTTTTGGCACTTCAAGTCGTTTACGAAAAACGCTCGGACAAGTCAATGTTTGATTTAACGGAAAAATATGTTTTGCTACTTTCACCCCTTTATGGTAAGACTCACCCCCAAAAACTTAAATTGAAAGTCGTGTCAAGTAAAAAGTTATCAAATTCTGCAGTAAAACAATCACCTTAATTATTCTTTAATTAGATAGGATTTGTACCATGCCGAGGATTGGCTTTTTATTTATTTACTTGAAAAGCATACATCAAAAAATAAAAACAAAAAAGATCAAATTTGTTTCAAACTAAAAGGGAATTTAAAAAATATATTTTAGAAAAACACAGTGACGTACTATACAGGGTGATTCACGGTCGATGGTGGGTTAGACGTTTATGGAAAGAACGCAGAATTTTTCTGAAAATTTCGCATCTTACATTTTCTTGTTTTCTGTTCTATCGATCTTAAATATTTTTAGCATTGCGACGTTGCCGTTTCTATCAAAAAGTCCTAGAAACATAATTTTTTTAAATTGAATATCCCCTATATTAACAAGTTTTTGTATTTGCCCTGTTATTATAATACTTTTTGTTAATATTGTCCTATACCTATCTCTATCGGTTTTCGAGATAAAAATAATTTGTTCTAAATAATGTCCAAAACATGGCCCTAATTAAACTTAAGTAAATTAGTGCTCTTAATTCATGAAAAGTTGATGTTTTGGTGTTGACAATTTTGTTATTTTCTGTACTTCACATGTTAATGAAATTATTTTGTAATCATACAAACTTTCTCTCGTTTAATGGTGTTAATTTAGGATACATTTGGTTAAATTTTTTGCAACTTCTGGCAATGATTTGATCACACTCTCCATGTAAAATAAATAGTTTCATAAGAACTTCGTTTGAATAATCAATATTTGCGTTCATTTTGGAAGATTATATTTAACACCGTCAATAACTGTTAATAAGTTTCTTATAAAAGTCACCAAACTGTCATAAGCTTAATATTTTCATGGTTACTTAAAATTAAATTCTTTAAAAATATTTTTTCACAAAAAAGCGACTTTATTAAGGAAACTTGATGATTTAGGTATGGGAATATCATATGTCATCTTAAAGCGTTCTCCTTTATCTTTTATTTTATTGAGTAATATACAGGGGGTTTCATTTGAAAAAATGATCTTTTGACACCTTTTAAGAATAACGAAAATAATAGTAATTTTAGCACGCCCTGTATGACATGGATTTGATTTCTCAATGTAAATTAAATACATTGTGTCTGTCTAAACTACCACCAAAACATCAACTTTTTATGAATTGAGAGCACCAATTTACTTAAGTTTAATCGGGGCCATGTTTTGGACCATATTTAACAAAAATTATTTTTTATCTCGAAAACCGATAGAGATAGGTATAGGACAATATTAACAAAAAGTATTATAATAACAGGGCAAATATAAAATCTTGTTAATATAGGGGTGTTCCATTTAAAAAAATTACGTTTCTAGGACTTTTTGATAAAAACGGCAATGCTGAAAATATTTAAGATCGATAGAACAGGTAAGAAAATGTAAGATGCTAAATTTTCAGAAAAATTCTGCGTTCCGTTTTCCATAAACGTCTAACCTACCATCGACCGTGAATCACCCTGTATATTTTTATCAATATTTACCTTAAACCCCTTATAGACGACACTGGTAAAAACTTTTTTTTGTATGCTAAAAAAATGGCTTCTAATGAGTGGGTGGCGCCCTTAAATTTCGTAGTTCAAAAACTAAGATCTTTTGGACATTTGTTCATATGAAGTTATTGGTCTATTCTGGTTTGGGAACTTCTTGTTTGGCACCTTAGAAAACTTAACCTGACCTGACCTTTTTTCTGGTTTGGCCACCTCGACAAAAATGCATAATTTTTGATTTAACTTACCAGAACTCACTATGACCCCTATATATACTCTGTAATAATACCAGAATTATTGTAATGCAATATGACTGATAGGTACTAATTTAGGAGTCTTTACACATGGGTTTTATTCAGATTTGCATTTGGCTAATGCGCATTACAGCTCTCGTGTAAACTAAAACTGAATGTCTCTCTTGGGGTACCAAACAAGAAGAAATAATTACGCATTTTGTCCAGGTAACCAAACCGGAATTAAAAGGGCCAAAAGAGGTATAATTTTATCAGGTGCCCAAACAAGAAAACACCAGTGTTCTCTCTCTAAAGTTTATCGCTTTAGTTACTGGACACCCTAAGCGCCTTTACACACTAAGCCGGTTTTGAAGACAGAGAGATAAAAAATTAT